>CAMOHE010046099.1:319-18604 GCA_946598075.1 Artocarpus hirsutus
AAAGTAACTCCACACTGGTGAAGTTCGTTGAATTTTCCTTTTGCCCTTACGAGTGACTTTAGAGGAGCCATCAACTTGAGATAGTAAGTTAACTCCAACTTCTTCCGATGGATCATTAAATTGTTCGTCTTCGTTGATCACTAAATGTGAAACGTTGGGTCTGCCTCTATGTGATGATGCTATAGCTTCAATAAAAAATAACAATAAATTAACGTAACATAAAAATTAAATAAAATAATCATACAATAAAATTAACTTATAATAATACCAAATTAATGAACAACAAATAAAATAAATTATACCTTCAAGTTTTTTTTTTCCTTTTTGAAAAACTCTAAGTAATCTAAAAAAAAAGACAATATATAAAATCTTAAAAGTTTGTTGATGAGTATCTCTGTGAATGTTTTACGTTTATTTATAGGTAAAAAAGTTTATTTTTTATTATTATTTTTTATTTTTTAAATCTTTTTTTTTTTATTATTTTCTTTCAAGTCTGATTTGATTAGACAATTCGCTAAAGACTTAACGTCTCAACTTTGTGCATTGCAGGCCTTCCTTCTAAGCCTCTATGTTAGGCCTGCCCCTTTATTGCATAAGGGAATCTAATGCCATGTTCACTCACGGGTGAATATGACATGTATAAATTATATAATATTTAATTCTTATATATTAAATAATATTTATATTAAATGTATAGTATTTTGATGTGATAATGCATGACCTATAGACTCAGTATCCTTCTGAGCCTCTATGTTAGGCCTACCCCTTTATAATTGCATAGGGGAATCTAATGCCATGTTCACTCACGGTTGAATATGGCATGTATAAATTATATAATATTTAATTCTTATATATATTAAATAATATTTATATTAAATGTATAATATTTTGATGTGATAATACATGATCTATAGACTCAGTATCTTATTCTCAGCTTTACTTCTCAAAAGCAAAGCATGCCTTATGTAAAAAACCCAAACTACCCTCATGTAAAATAAACTTACACATAAAATTTTGCCTAGGGGGCTCCGCCCCCTACAACCCCTAGGAGGGGGGTTTACCACCCCCCTTCCAACCCTCACTTCGACCTTACCGCAAAGGTCGATCCGCGTACAACCTCTGCGTAGGGACAATATGCGTTAGGATAATAATTATGCTCCACACATACTAACAATGCCTACGAGAAAAAAAAATAAAAAAATACAAAGAAAAGAAAAATAGCTTGTCAAGCCTATTGCAACGTGATGTGAATGGGGGAATCTAATGCTATGTTCACTCAAGGTGAATATGGCATGTATATATATTATATAATATTTAATTCTTACATGTATCAAATAATATATATATTAAATGTATAGTATTTTGATGTAATAATACATGACCTAAAGATTCAACATCTGATTCTTAACTTTACTTCTCAAAAGCAGAGCATGCGTACAAGAAAAAAATAAAAAAATAAAAATAAATAAAAAGAAAAGAAAAAGAACTTGCCAAGCCCATTGTGATGTGATATGCATTGAAGAAATCTAATGCAATATTCACTCACAGGTGAATATAACATATATATATATTATATAATATTTAATTCTTATATGTATTAAATAATATATATATTAAATGTATAGCCGTTTGATGTGATAATACATGACTTACAATGGGCCTTATATGATTTACTAGAGAAGGTCATACTCAGCCATGTTCACCCCCGTGAATGAACGTGGAAAAATATATCTAAATATATATATATGAAATTGGCCTACAATGGGCCTTCGGTGGGCCGGCCCATTGTGGGCTTATATGGGCCGGCCCATTGTGGGCCTATATGGGCCTTACATGGGCCGACCCATTGTGGGCTTAAATGGACCGGCCCGGCCTGGGCCAGTGGGCCGGCCCATTGTGGGCCGGGATGGCCCATTGTGGGCCGGCCCATTGTGGGCCGGGATGGGCTGGCCCGACCCACAATTTTTCATGGGTCGTGCCGGGCCAGCCCATGGGTCGACATATACTGGCCCAGCCTAGCCCATCAGTATTTATAGACCATGCCGTGCTGTGAACACTGTTGGGCCGTGCCGGCCCGGCCCATCATTGTAATAGGACGGGCTCGTGCCGGCCCATTGTTGCATCTCTAGTCTACGATATCCTCTTACAGGTATTATACTCTAATTGAAAAACTTGAGCACTTGGCCATTTGGATACAGTTGTGTAACCAAATGGTATACTATTTGTATTGGTTATAAATAGTATATATATTCTAATAATAAGATAATGAAACATAAAATAAATATAATCGAGAATGTAAAACTGAATTTATCCTTATGCTGATTATAGATATCCTATGGCGATGTTGAATATTATGATATATCATGGACGAAAAACTTATTGGAGTTTCGTAATTACATATATGGTTTCAAGGTGCAACTCTAAGTTTTTAGTATAATAATTTTATAGTTGATAATTGTAAAATAAGCATGTTGTAAACATGTCATTTTATAATTATAGGAGTTTGATCTATATATATCTATCGAGTTTTCTTTTATAGCTCACATATTTTCTTGTAACAATATAACATGTTTTTCTACAAATTAGCAACTTATGTTCATTCTATGATGGATGCATTAGATTGTAATAATTTATGTTAGTTTAATGATTGAATTCATTTCATAAGTTAATTTAAGATAAACATATTGAATTATTTGTACATATTTTATTTGATCACTACATCAAAAAAAGGATTAGACTACGTTTTTTCACTATAGTCTAAGGTATTAGACTATGGTTACAAAACCGTAGTCTATGGAGGTGTAGTTACAAGTCTAATTGTTTAGACTATGATTTTTTACTACAGTGTAATATCCTATAGTTTTGTTGTTGTTTGGAACTTTAGACTACGCTTATAAAACCATAGTGTATCTGTGGGCTACTTAGACTACAGTCTAGATTAAACTGTAGTCTTTATATTTAGCTTATAAGCAATAAAAAATTAGGCAGAATTTTTAGACTAATATTCTACAATATTAAAAAAATATAATGGACAAAATTTTTGCTATTTTTTCATTGCCACAAAAATAGTTTCACAATATAATCCTAAAATAATACACATAATTCAAATCAAAACACAATCCTAATTAATTAAAGTTCAATTCACACACACTTTCATCTTCAATTAACTTCAGCTAAGGGACAAAAACATGAAATGAAGCCTTAAGGAATAAGTGTTTGAAAGTGATTAGCCCACTCTCCAGGCATCACGTCTAGCTCTTGTTGAGTATAAGTATCTTTGTGATCAAACTGTAGGAAAAAATCATAAAATTCTAGGTACTAGTGGAAGGCAATACCATTGTGAAAAACATAATCATAAGTACAATTACAAAGTTGTGAACTCATACACACTTACCTTTTCAAAAGTAGAGATTATATATGCTTTTCAACTATGTCTTATATTGAATTACAAAGTAGCCACATTCTTTATTTTTGGGCTATCGTAGGGCCTATAAAAATTATAAGTACAATTAATACAACCTTAAATATTTGTCAATTAGCATTTTAGATAAGAGATTTATACGTACCTTAATAATCTCCCAAACTATATTTTTCCTTAACCTTCTTTCACATTTGGCATTGAAAATTTTTAGTCCACTATTAAGAAAAAGAACACATATATCACAAAGTATATACATTAATTCCGAGAGACCATAATGTGAGAAATAAAAAACTTGCGTATTTAAAATGCCTTTTAAATCCTTTTAATTCCGAAAGACCACCGTCAATTAGAAAATGACACTCAAACATCAACAACCAATACAGTTAGTTCAAGTTCAAATGAATTTTTCAGTGAAACTACTTGTGAAAGAGGCATCAAAGAAGGCAAAGCAAGCTAGAAAGCTTCCCTGTATCCAAACTTGTCAACACATGTCTCGAAAACCAAATAATTGGTTGGAAAGGCATACAACTCAAAAACTACTACAGTCTATTTAAGATATGGACATTTGAGAGCTTGAGACAAGCCTCTAGCATAAGTAGCAAAAGTTCCAACCACCAACCTTGCTTTTTGATCCAAAGTTTCCATAGCTTCCTTTGTTGAATCCACAGCTTCCCCCATTGGATCCAAAGTTTCAACAGCTTCTTTCATCGCATAAAGGGCCATCTTTTTTCACCTGTTTCAAGCAGGCATATTAAAATTTTTAAAGAAAATTATAAACGTGTTAATTATTGGACGGTTATTGAACCCATCTAAATCAAGCAAACATATAAACAAGTTTGAAATGTCAACTTAGAATATACTTGATAATCATGATTAAAAATCTTATGCTTACTGATTCCCTGTGGAGCAAAGATTTTGAAGGAGGCCTCAATGGCTTTCTTGTAGTATCTTCATCAGCTGCAACTGTTCTGGCTTTAAGAAGATCCTAAAACATTCTGTAGCTCAAATAAAGTACATATAAAAACAATTAATAGAGCAACAAGGAATAATGTATGAACCAAGAAGGTAAACCTTGAACTCTTTTTTCTCTTCCCTGGTTGAGGGAAGAGTCCCACCATGGCTTTTGGCCCACTTTTGTGCCATCTTAACAAGAATGACAACATATGGTATGTGCTTGTGTGCAACAGGATCTAACACATCAAAATCAATGGTTTCTGCAAACCTGTTTTCAATAAATTTGAAGTCAAAATCCAAGGAACAAATTTTTAGTTGACATAGATAAAGGTCAGAAGCAAAAGATATATATTTCTAGTTTACATAAGAAAAAAAACCAAATATTAAAGAGAGCAAATATATTTTTTTTTTCTACCAAAAGAATGGAGGAAAACAAATATCAAAATTAAATGTAATAGACATTCTTCGTCATTCATTCAAAGTAGTAAACATCAAACAGAAAAAGTTCTAGAAAAAAGTTGCTAATCATTTTCATGTTTCCAACACGCTACTTCGTTATAGCACAAAAGTTCCAGTCGCAACTTTTTGACTATATCAAAATATAAAGCAATTCCAATAAGTAATACAGGTTACCCTCATACTGATTCGAACTACCCTGTTAGGCCGTAGGAGTGAGCAAAAATCAGCATTACATTTGCCTCCCGACATATTCTATCAAGCTCTTCAAATGCCACCATATCATCCTTCTACAAACCCAAACCGTTTCTAAAACAATCGATTAAAAAAACAAACAAAAACCTAAAAAATGAAATCAATCCGAGGAGAATTTGGCCTACTAAGTTCTTTAACAGGGCGCAAATCCCTGGCCGCACTTGTGAGGCCTTAATGGCGTCAAACGTGGAAGTCGAAGTCCAAGAGGAGTGGATTGGCACTGAGGATAGTATCTTCGACGGTGGCTGCCATGGACGGAGCTGAGAAGGAAGAGGAAGAGCAAGAGAAGGAGAGAGAAGAAGAAGAAGAAGTGATTATGGCAAATTTGTGGAGGCAGAGAGAAGGAAGATGACTAGAGGGGACATGAGTACGGCCGCGATAAAGGGAGAGAAATGTTCAAGAGAGAGAGGAAGAGAGCAACAAGAACTGAAAGGTCTTTTTGAGAGGAAGAACAAAGACTCAAGGCATCGGACGCTTTGGGTTTCGTGAGGAGGGAAACAAAATTAATTTAGCGCCTGTACTCAATAAAACAGCGTCTTTTTTTTTTAGTGGTTTAACTACTGATTTGTGTATGGGTAGTTAAATGGGCTTCTTTTAACTACGTGTCAGTATACGTATGTAGTGTTAGAGTTAAAGGCTTTTTAGAAATTGGGCCTCAGTTGTAGTCTCTTCTATACCACTACGTTTTCTCTTTGAACTGTAGTTTATTTGCGTCAAAGCAGTGTAGTCTATTCCTACTTTTGTTACATTGGATATGAAATTATCGGTATATGTAACACCTTGAAATTAATTAAATGATATTAGTATATAAAATAATAAATTAGTGTGCTATAATGAATGTTTTAAACTTAATTTGGTTCTTTTGTGAAATTTTCAAATTAATTTTATTTTTGATTATTTTAATGATTTTTAATTACTCTTAATTATTTTTATTTGTTATTTTGAATTTTGAAACAAAACAATTTGTCAAATACTAACCACATCCTTTTTGCAAAAACCATAGTCGGCACATGGTTTTTCCTTGTTAGTTTTACTCTCCCTCTCCTTATTTATTTCTTTCCCTCATTCTCACCCTCTCATTCTCGTTCTCTCTCACTCTCTCTCCCTCTGCCTCGCTCTCTCTCTCTCTTTTAATTCAAAAATTTTTGAGTTTAAACTTAAATCCTCAGTCAATTAGAAGCTTGGGAACGTGATTTAGCAATCTTAACTTCGATTTGAAGCTTAAATCCAGGTTAGTCTTCAAACTCTAAACTTTTTCTAAATTTTTCAATTTCCTTAGCATTTTGAAATCTAAGCTTACTTGAGCTTAGAAAACCTTTAATCTAAGTTAGAAAAACTTAAATTACCTAGAATCTAAGCTTAGTTTGAAGAAAAACGGATTCGAATAAAGATTTTCTATTTTTCTTCATTTTTCTCTATTTTCATAATTTTTAAAATCTTTATGTAAATCTTGTTTAAATGTGTTAAAAAGTAATTTACTACGTTTTTCTATCATCTATGAGTGTTTTCTATGCTTAAGAATTGAGAAAAACAAGTTGAAATAGAGGATTAGAGCTTGGGAAGCGGAGGCTCAAGTTCTAGAAAATTCTAAAATTTCCCAATTTGGTAGGTCGGGTTCATGCTTTCAATAGGCCGGATTCATATGACCAGCAAGCCAAACCTGAAAAATTTTGATAGGCCGTACTTGATTTTACGGTAGGCTGAACTCACAGTTCGGCAAGCCAAACCAACGAGACCGATAGGCCGAACGAGCATAGTGAAAATTTGTTGTTTTTCACCTGTTTTCACCGTTTTGAACCCCGATTGAGATTTCAACTTTATAATATGATTTTATAGACTTAAATGACACACTAGGACACCATGAAATATTTTGGCAACATAGGATATCATAAGATAGAAACTGATAAGCCTAGTTCATACTCAAGGTTATTCGTGGTTCCGTGGAGCTAACGTATAGCGAATACAGATTGCGGTGTGGGACACCGGCTCGAGTATTGAGGTAGGACTTCTATCCCTTTTTCTTAGTAGCCAAGTTTTAAATGATTTTGGCCTTAAAAATGATCTCTTTCAAAATATTTTCAATGAATGATTGGAAAGTGATTTTACGAGTTGCTTTTGTAAACAAGTAGAATGAAGTGATTTCCTAATGAACCACATAATGAACGTAATGAACATACTTGGTAAATGGGTTTTAAATAATAATAGAAATATATAAATAGGCATGATGTTATATCAGAAATCGGGTTATGTAGCGTGCGACCTTAAGGGTAGGTCCCGAAACCCAGCTAGGCCACTATGGTGGTAATAAATATGGTTTGCCCGGAAAAGATAAAAAGGTACTTTGTAGACAAACTATTTTAATGAGATTTATTTAAATGAATTTAATTATTTAACTCTGCTTTCTAATTAATTCCTTGAAAGATAAATTTTATATTCAAATTATTTATCTGTTTTTAAAACATACTAAGCCTTTCGCTCACAATTTATTTATTTTAAAACCTTTTCCCTTTAGGTGAAGTACAGCTTAAGATCGAAAAAGAGTCCGTTGATTAGACCTGCGTGCAATAGAAGAGCCAAGTAGGTTATTTAAATTATAAAAAAAAAAAAAAAAAAACAAGGCATGTATTATTTTAATCTTTCTTTTTATTTTGGTCTATTGTTGTAAATTTAATTATTGCCGATACTATGTGTGTGCAGAAGTTGTGGGTCAGTGAGACCCAGCACATATTCTCTTTTTCATTTTTATTTTATTTTATTTCATTTTGCTTTTATCTTATTTGTTTAGATATTATAAATATCTGCTTATAGGGCTTTTACATTATCACTATTTCTTAATTAAATTAAATTCGTAAATTGTGTTTCAATTAAAATTTCTTCTTAGTTAACTTAATTAAACTACCATGTCACCTCTCGTACTCCGGGGCGTGACAGAATGCTATCAGAGCTCAAGGTTATGAATCTTTGGAATTGTGCACACATAGGTACGATAATAAAATACCACTGACAGTCCAAATTTTGTTTTCAGAAATAAGAGATGGCACCTAGATGTCATTTGACAACTGACATTGATCTTGGAAATGATGAGGGCATGATGAGGGCCATGTTTGTTGCTTTTTGACATATGACAGCAAGGGCAAGACAGGAGGATTCTGAGGCTAGTCATCGACATGCGTACTTTAAGGAGTTCTAGCGTGCATCCGTTCCAACCTTCAACGAAAATGGGGACCTGCAAGTGGCTGAATATTGGCTAGATTCAATTGTGAAACATCTAGATACCCTTGGCATGCCAGCTGAGTATTGTGTGGAGTTTACAACTTATAAATTCGAAGGTGGTGCTAACACTTGGTGGAAGCAAGCTAAACACCTGGAGAACAAAAGGAATATTAGCTGGGACAAGTTCGATGAGCTATTTTATAACCGCTACTTTCTATAAGGATATATAGACTAGAAGGTGGCTGAGTTTTACAGATTACAACAGGGTGATATGTCAATTCGGGAGTACGAGGTGAAGTTTAATGAGCTAGCCAGGTTTGCTCCATCTATAGTGGCATTAGAGCGTGAGAAGTGTATCAAATCCTAAGAAGGGCTTAAAGCTTCTATTCGACGACAGATGGTTGCCCTGCGACTAAGGAATTTTGGTGAGCTTGTGTCATCAGCAATATCCGTAGAAAATGATTATACGTAGTACTGTGAGAATGGAGCAAGGACATTATGAGGACCACAAATGAGCGACAGGAGGAGCACCAGTAGTCGTCCAACTCTAGGGAAGAGCCAACAGGGTAACGTGAACAGCAGAAGCAGTAGTTCATCCAGCAGTAGGTGCAACAATCCCTACAGCTTTCATTGCCACTATTGCCAGCAATCGAGACACATCAAGAGGAACTACCCAATCAAGAGTGCTTCCCTAAGACTTCAGACCAGAGAAGGAGCCAGTTGTCAGCCCCAACTTTAGACTCTACCTCCACCACAGCAATTCCCTTAGTTCTAGTTCCATCAGTTCTCTCCCTAACAATTGCCATACCTAGCACAAGGACATCAACCGCAAAACTTATAATGCAATGCCTCTCAGTATCAAGTGCTTAGTATAGCTAGCATGTAGTCACCTTTGCCTCAGCAATATCAACCGACTAACCCAGGACCTAGCAATGTTGGTAGAGGAAAAGGGAAAACTCTAGTGTAGGTTCACAACATGACATCATGGAGTTTGGATGTCCAGACCAGTAAAGCGGTTATCGATGGTACGATTCTAGTTTGTCAGTCCCTAGCTCATGTTTTATTCGATACTAATGCCACTAATTCTTTCATTTCAAGCTCTTTTGTACATGCCTTAGGATTAGAGATAGAAGAGTTTGATGAACCCCTAGTTATAGCCTCACTCTTGAGTCGGGTGTGTGTGAATTGTGTATGTAAAGCTTGTAAAATAAAGATTAGGGATGAGATTCTAAAAAGTGATTTGATTATAATCCCCATGAGTTCATACAATGCAATCCTGGGGATGGACTAGTTGTCTAAGTACAATGCAGTTGTGGACTGCCAATTTAGGAAAGTGACCGTAGTGTCCGATAGGGGGATGGAGAACATTTACCAGGGTGGTAATGATTGAATAGTAAGTGAGCGTCTCATGAAGACATGTCTTAGAGGCGAAAGAACCTAGCTTGTTACGCCTTCCTCATGAACCTAGAAAGAGAGCTCAGTGCATCAAGAAGAAGTGTAGCAATTCCCCTAGTTGATGGGTTTAAAGGTGTCTTCCCCGATGAGTTGCTAAGATTACCACTACATCAGGAGATTGAGTTTAGCATCAAGCTACTTCCAGGAACAGCACCAATTTCTATAGCACCTTATCGAATGGCGCTGGCAGAAATGAAATAATTGAGAAAGCAACTTCAAGAGCTTGTTGACAAGTGATATATCCAGAATAGCACATTACCGTGGGGAGCACCAGTTTTGTTCGCTAAGAAGCATGACGAAACTCTAAGGCTATGCATAGATTATTGGCAACTGAACCGAGTCACTGTGAAGAACAAGTATCCTTTGCATAGGATCGATGAGCTGTTTGATCAGTTGGGAGGTTCTCGGTACTTTTCAAAGATAGATTTATGATCAGGATACCACCAACTCAGGATTAAAGAAGAAGACATCCCCAAAATAGCTTTCAGGACACGGTATGGACACTTCGAGTTTCTGATGATGCCATTTGATTGACAAATGCTCTGGCAGCTTTCATGGATTTGATGAACAGGATATTCAGGCCTTATCTAGATTAGTTTGTGATCGTGTTCATCAACGATATCTTGATCTACTCTAAGACTTGGGAGGAGCATGAGCAGCATCTTAGAATCGTACTTTAGACTCAGCGGGAGCATCAATTGTATGCCAAGAAAGAAAAGTGCAACTTTTGATTGATAGAAGTTAAATTTCTAGGACACATCATCTCTGAACAAGATATCTTAGTGGATCCGTCTAAAGTAGAAGCCATAGTGGAGTGGGAACAGCCAAGGAATGTAATAGAAATCCATAGTTTCTTGGGACTCACAGGATACTACAGGAAATTTGTAAAGGACTTCTCAAAGATAGCAACGCCACTGACAAGACTGATCAGGAAGAATGTCAGATTTGAGTATTATGAAGAATGTGAGCTCACCTTTCAAGAGTTAAAGAATCGATTGACCACAACTCTGGTGTTGATTATCCTGAGTAGTGATGAGCCATACAAAGTTTACACAAATGCTTCAAGGCGTGGACTTGGATACGTGTTGATGCAACATGGACACGTGGTGGTGTATGGATCGAGACAGCTACAACCTCTCAAGCAGAACTATCCTACTCACGACTTAAAACTCGTAGCGGTGATTCTTGCATTGAAAATCTAGAGATGCTATTTGTACAGGATGACATTTCAAGTATTCTTCGACCACAAGAGTTTGCAGTATCTGTTCACTCAAAGGGAACTGAACTTGAGGCAGCGAAGGTAGATGGAATACATGAAAGATTATGATTTTGTGCTATCGTACCATCTTGGGAAAGCTAACGTGGTTGCTGATGCACTTAGTAGAAAGTCTTTAGGAATTCTCGCTTGTTTAGCTCTTGAGGATTCGAAAAGGGACGCAACAGTGAGTGACTACAGGCTACAGTACTATCAAGACTACGATCGAGTTTCGGTGTTCCCTATGGAGATGACCCCAACTCTCATTCAGATGGTGAAACAAAATCAGTGGCAAGACTAGCATCTGCAAGGAATTTAGACACAGATTCAAAACGAAGAGCAATTTAAAGAATGGAGGATACATGCTGATAGATCGCTGTACTTCAAGGAGCGCCTAGCAGTTCTAGCAATTGCAAAAGTGATGAAGGCTATAATGGATGAAGCCCATAAGTCTCAATTCACCATTCATCTAGGAAGCACAAAGATGTATCGTGATCTAAAGAGACAATACTGGTGGAGAGGTATAAAGAAGGATGTCTGAGAATACGTGGTCAAGTGAACGACTTGTCTTCAAGTGAAAGTAGAGCACCAGAAGCTGGCAGGTCAGCTTCAACCACTTCTTATTCTAAGATGGAAATGGGAGCACATCACGATGGATTTCCTTACCGGTTTATAGAGGACAAAGAAAAGGCACGATGCAATTTGGGTCGTGGTCGACAAGCTAACGAAATCGGCTCATGTCATCCCTTTTAGGTCGACTTGTTCGAGGAGAGTTCTTGGAGAATTGTATTTGTAGAACATAGTACGATTGCACGGAGTTCTTTTGTCCATCACATCTGATAGAGACACCAAGTTCAACGCCAAGTATTGGAGGAGCTTTCAGGAAGCTTTAGGTACAGATTTGAACTTCAGCATGGCATTTCATCCCTAAACCGATGGACAATCTAATCAGGTCATTCAGATCCTTGAAGATATGTTACGTACATGTGCATTAGACTTCGGTAGGAATTGGAAGAAATACTTGTACCTAGCAGAGTTTGCATACAACAACAGCTACCATGCGAGTATTGGTATGGCACCATTTGAAGCATTGTATGGACGACCATGTCGATCACTAGTGTGTTGGGCAAAACCAAAAGATAGGATTATTCTTGGGCCAAATAAGATTCACGACAGCAACGAGGAAGTCACCCTGATACAAGATTGATTGAAAGTAGCTCAGAGTAGGTAGAAGAGCTACACGGATAGAAGATGCTGACCTTTGGAATTCGAGGTTGGAGATTTTGTTATCTTGAAGGTATCACCTTGTAAAGGCATCACGCGATTCAGAGTAAGTGGTAAGCTTGCATCGAGGTACATTGGGCCATTCAAGATTACTCAGCGTGTAGGTGTAGTTGCTTATTGACTCGATCTTCCTCCTAAGCTTTCTCATGTTCACATGTATTCCACGTGTCGATGCTTCGTAAGTGTCCACCAGAGCAAAACAAGATAATCTCATTCCACGATGTGTAGGTTCAAGAAGACACGACATACGAGGAAGTGCCGGTTTAGATCATTGATCGAAAAGTGATCAACTTACGACGTCATAACATACCATTAGTGAAGGCCGTGTGGCAACATCACATGGTTGATGAAGCCACTTAAGAGTTAGAATCGACTATACGGGAATTGTATCTACATTTGTTTTGTTTTTGAAATGATTTGTAAATTTCGAAGGTGAAATTTCTTTTAGGGGTGGAGAGCTGTAACGCCCCAAAATTAATTAAGTGATATTAGTGCGTAAAATAGTAAATTAGTGTGCTATAATCACTGTTTTAAACTTAATTTGGTTATTTTGTGAAATTTCTAAATTAATTTTATTTTTTATTATGTTAATGATTTTTAATTACTCTTAATTATTTTTATTTGTTATTTTAAATTTTGGAACAAAACAATTTGTCAAATGCCAACCACGTCCTTTTTGCAAAAATCGTGGACAGCATATAGTTTTTCCTCATCATTTTTACTCTCCCTCTCCTTATTTATTTCTTTCCCTCATTCTCTCCTTCTCATTCTCGTACTCTCTCTCACTCTCTCTCTCTCTCTCCCCTTGCCTTGCTCTCTCTCTCTTTTCTCTCTCTTTTGATTCAAAAATTTTTGAGTTTAAACTTAAATCCTCAATCAATTGGAAGCTTGGGAACATGATTTAGCAATCACAACTTCGATTTGAAGCTTAAATCTAGGTTAGTTTTCAACTCTAAACTTTTTCTAAATTTTTCAATTTCCTTAGCATTTTGAAATCTAAGCTTATTTGAGCTTAGAAAACCTTTAATCTAAGTTAGAGAAATTTAAATACCTAGAATCTGAGCTTAGTTTGAAGAAAAATGGATTTGAATCAAGATTTTCTATTTTTCTTCATTTTTCTCCATTTTTAGAATTTTTCAAAATCTTTGTATAAATTTTATTTAAATGTGCTAAAAAGTAATATACTATGTTTTTTTATCATCTATGAATGTTTTCTATGCCTGACAATTGAAAAAACAGGTTGAAATCGAGGATTGGACCTCGGGAAGCCGAGGCTCAGGTTCTGAAAAATTCCAAAATTTCTCAGTTTGGTAGGCCAAATTCATGGGTTCGATAGGCTGGATTCATACTACCGAAAAGCCAAACCTGAAAAATTCTAGTAGCCCGGACCTTTTTTGCCAACAGGCCAAACTATACAGTTTGGTAGGCTGAAGTAAGGAGACCGGTAGGCCAACCGGCTATGGTAAAAATTTGTTGTTTTTCGCTTGTTTTCATCGTTTTGAACCCCGATTGAGATTTCAACTCTATAATGTGATTTTATAGACTTAAATGGCACACTAGGACACTATGAAATAGTTTGGCAACATAGGATATCATAAGATAGAAACTGATAAGCCTAGTTCCTATTCAAGGTTTGTTCATGGTTCCATAAAGCTAACGTGTAGCGAACCGAGACTACGGTATGGGACACCAGCACGAGTATGGAGGTAGGACTTCTATCTCTTTTTCTTGGTAGCCAAGTTTTGAATGATTTTGGCCTTGAAAATGATCTCTTTCAAAATATTTTCAATGAATGATTGGAAAGTGATTTTACGGGTTGTTTTTGTAAACAAGTAGGATAAAGTGATTTCTTCATGAACCACACAATGAATGTAAGTGAACATACGCAGTAAATGGGTTTTAAATAATAATAGAAATATATAAATGAACATGATGCCATATCAAAGAGCAAGTCATGTAGCACGCGACCTTGAGAGTAGGACTCGAAACCCAGCTCGGCCACTACGGTGGTGATAAGTATGGTTTGCCCGAAAAAAATAAAAAAGTACTTTCTAGATGAACTATTTTAATGAGATTTATTTAAATGAATTTAATTATTTAACTCTGTTTTCTAATTAATTCCTTGAAAGATAAATTTTATATTCAAATTATTTATCTGTTTTTAAAACATAGTCCTACTGGGCCTTTCACTCATATTTTATTTGTTTTCAAAACCTTTCCCCCTAGGTGGAGTATAGCTTAAGATCCGAGAAGAGTCCGTTGATCAGATCTGCGAGCAGTAGAAGAGCCAAGTAGGTTATTTAAATTATAAAAAAAAAGACAAGGCATGTATTATTTTAATCTTTCTTTTTATTTTAGACTGTGGTTGTAAATTTAATTATTGTCGATAGTATGTGTATGTACAAGTTGTGGGTTAGTAGGACCTAGCACATATTCTCTCTTTCATTATTATTTTATTTTATTTCATTTTATTGTTATCTTATTTATTTAAATATTATAAATATATGCTTAAAGGGCTTTTAAATTATCACTATTTCTTAGTTAATTTAAATTCTTAAACTTGTGTCTCAATTAAAATTTCTTCTTGATTAACTTAATTGAACCACCATGTCACCTCCCGTACTTTAGGCATGACAGTATATGATTGTTTCAATCAAATAACTTATTCATTGTATTATTTGAATTTAAACTAAGGTTTTATGAAAGATTTTCGGATCAAATAAAATGGGCAATTATCCAATTAAGTCAGAACCAAACAAATATTGGATCTATTGGGTCAATCAAAGTAGCTCAGAGGCCAACACTGAGTCAGCCTTGACCGGTCGATCGACCGATATACACAGGGTCCAATTGATTGGACTTGCCACATCAACAAACACGTTTTGATGTGGGTAGAATGAGTCCTCAGCCAACCACTATAAATAGAATAGATATTTCAATTGTCAATTATATCACTTGAAAATTTTAGAGAGGTATTCTAGTGAGAGTAACTTTAAAACCCCCCCTATAGAGTTATTGTTCTGTTAAGCTAGGCTATTTTCCTATAGTAGATCTTTTAATGTTTCAAAAATGCTATGTTAGAAAGTAGTAACCTTTAAAATGTAGAGTAAACCTTTATCAATATTCTATGCAGCAACGTTATTTTTCTATAGTATTCTTTTATTATTTTGGAAGCCTTTTTAATTTTGCAGTGTTCATTAATTTGTATTCTATTATATTTGTATGCTTATACTAACTATATATATCTATACCGTAGTGCCCTCAACAACCTAATTACATTGAATGTGGCTACTACATAATGAGATACATAAAGAAGATAATGGGAAAGACAAATATACAAATAAAGAGATCGATGAAATTCGAATAGACTGGGGAGACTTTATTTATCAATATGCGGTTGGATGAGTTTGTACTTTGGACTAATAGTTATGTAATATTGTTTTGTTTGGATGCGACGGATATGCACCAGATAATAACTTCGTCCTTTATATCTTATATCTATATTTTTAGTTTTAGTACTATTGAATTTTTTGGTATAATAATAAGAAATGGTGTAAACTATTTAATAATAGAGAAAATAGACCATTTTGTATTTTTTTTAACATCAATTGGATGGCTAGTATCTTGAAACCTTATAGACAACGGTTCCTCACTAATGTCTTTAATCATATTTAACAATGGCTTTTGACTATCTTTAAAAATATTCAAAAATGGTTTTCGACCATCTTTAATCATCTTTATCAACAATTTTTGATTGTTGTCTTTAATCATCTTTAATAATAGACCCCTAACCATCGTCTTATTTCACTTTTAACAACAAATTTTGACTGTTATTAAAAATGATTTTTAATCATTCTAGCTTTGATGTCGGTATGAAAACCATTCTCAAAAGTGCTTTAATAACAATTTTTAGCCAATGTTAAAAATAATTTTTATTGTAGTAACATTTAACAACAATGGTATTTTATTAACTGCACCATTTCTATCTCCTTCATCCAAGAGGGTTTGCAACATCCAGAAAAATCCAAGCAATTAATTAGTATAACTAATTAAGGAATTTTTCATAATTACACTATTAAGTTCATAAGAAGTTTAGGTTTTAGTAAGAATTATAAGATAACAACAATATGGCAAGCTCAGTCATACTATGCATGTTAAACCAGCTTAGGAATAACCATGAACTTTCAGCTAAAAGCTTAGCAGTCTAGGAATAATTTTAAAATCAATAATAGTCTAACCTTAGTACATGATTTAAAAATAATATTGTTATCGATAAATTCATATGTTAGTGTTAGACTATTATAAGTGAACATAGAAGACCAGACAAAACCAAATTCTCTTGCTAGCTAGGTAGTTTTCTCCAACCCCGCAAAAAAAATTTACTTTGGGAGAAACTTGGAGACAAAGCTTTCAAAAAAGTCAAAAAACTCAACCCACAAAAATGGATCTTGTCTCTTAAAGAGACTCCACTTTTCACTATTCATGTAAAGGGTTAAATGAGTTATTTAATGGTGGAAGATTTTCCCTACCTTTTTTTGACTAGAGTGCTGCTATTTTTGTTAAGGATTAAGCCATATTTTAGCTTTGCCAAACTTGTTTAAACACTAAGCAAATCAAAATCAAAAAGTTAAGTTCAATTAGCTTTAAGTCTGTAAATATGCTTTATGTTTCCAATAGACCACTTGTTCTCTTTTCTCTCCATTTCTCTAAGAAAGAAAGTTTTCCCTTCCTTGTCTTCTCTAAGAAAAATCGGTTCCTTACTTCTTTATTTCTTAAAAATTTTACTCTCCCACCTACTAAAATTAACTAGCCAAAAGTTAAGACAAAATAGGAGGTTTTGGTGGAGTTTTCTTAAAGATAGATCTTTAAAGTATAAACCTCTAACCCCTTTCTCTTTTAAGATTAGAATGGTTTATGATATCTGTTTTTGGTGATGTTGGCATGTAATAAAGTTTTATTTGAACATATGTTATGGATTTTCTAAGTTTATATGAATGTAGTTTTAGTTTGCACAAGTTGGATATCAAAAAGTTTAGATTTAGGTTATAGTCGAGTTTAAAAAGAGTTTCTACTTATTTAGATCTTAAAAAATGGGCACATTACAGATAAGTTTTAAAACTTCCTTAAGCATGAAACTTTTTCTTTGGTCTCAACAATATAAAAAAATTTATTGAAAAATGTTAGAAACTGGAGTTTCAACTTCAAAATGATGTTTCAGGCCTTTTTTAAAGCTATCCTACTTAGTGTTGTAGGAGATGTCACAACAATTGTACAGATCTCTAAACTGCCTAGTTTTTTATTTCAAAAGTTGCTATACTTATTTTATTATTTCCCTAGGCTATCACGGCAACTGTAGTTCAATATATAGCTGTTTCTAGGACTGCTTTTGATAAGTTTTGCAATAGAATTGTACAACACCTGTAAAGCATATTTCAAAATCACCTAGTTTTTTATTAAGAAGTTGAATCTCTTAGTGTATTAAATCCTTAAGAATTTTGCAACAACTGCAATGCAATTTGTTCTTGTTTCAGAGACTATTCAATTAGATGTTTCACAAGATGTTGCAACTGTTGCAACATCAGCTATGTGGATTTCGTTTCTACTTGGTTTTAGAATTCCAAAAGTTAAAATGTTTAGTTTATGATATGTCAGCAACGACAATGTAGTTTATGATTGATTTCAAAATTGCTCATGTTAAGTGTTTCACAAGATGTTGCAACAATGGTTGAAACACCTATGATGCAGTTTATGTTTACCCTCAAAAAGTCTAAATCATGATTTTTGCAAAACTTGAAAATTTTAAATCTCGACGAGATGAGAAATTTTCGTGAAGAAAGTTTTAAAAAATTTTGGGCTTCGGGAAAAAATCACTTTTTAGCAGATTCAGATTGAGAAGGAAAGAGAAGCCCTAGGCTCCAAGCCTTGCTAAATAGGGAAAAAGTCTTCCAAATAGGAAAGTGAACGATTCCTCGATATTTACTATATTTAAATG
>CAMOHE010046102.1:0-89227 GCA_946598075.1 Artocarpus hirsutus
AAAATATTATGCATTATCAAAAATGCAAAACATACTTTAAATGCTTTCAAAAGCATAACTTGAACATTTAAAACATTATGCATATCAATATGCCATAGACTTTAAACATAGTATTTGCAAATTCATTGCAAACCTTTCTTTGAATCTTTAAAACTTTTGCATAATAAATGCAAACATACTTTAGAAACAACTTGCATAATACTTGCAAGCTCATTTATAAACATATATCAAAATGATTTAAAAATCATTTTCTTCATGCTGTAGGTGAGGTCTGAAACTTACCCGTACTATAGCACTAGCGTTCTCTATTCCTTTCCTGTCTCGTTCCTTTCTCATTCCTTTTCCTTTTGTTAGTCGGCTCCTGTGTCCTGATCATGCGACAGCCGACTCATTAATAGTCTTTCTATTTATCAATCCACTCGATTGACAATAAAACGTAAGCATTAAACATTCCTTGTTAAATCTCTCGTCACACATGACGGTTACGTTACTCAACGTATTACAGAACATTTTTGTCTAATAACGTTATGCTAAATCGGAGTGTCCGGCTCCGTTCTAGCCATTTTCATAAAAATGACGATTTTACCCTTGATGGGTTTTTCGTCCATTTCGTGACTTAACAATACTCATTACTTAACTTAACATACCCTTACATACATAACATGAAAAATCACCATTAAGAAATGTTTCCCGACATCGGGCGTTTCGGGTCTGTTTTGATCATTTTTCATAAAATGATCATTTTGCCCTTGGTGGCATTTTCCTTCATTCTTTCCTTAACTGAGCTTTAAATCCTTAAAATTGAGCATCTATCACAATGCATTTAATACAGTACATAATGTAAGCGAGACTGTCACTTACTTGGACTCCGAACTATGCGGGTCCGGTTGTACCTCGTTGTCTCCACAGTATATGAAGCATCCTCTGTAGCGCTCCTCGAGCTACCATACATGGCTAGGAATGCTTCAGGGAGATCATACATTCTTTAACATGTCCTTCTGGACTCCGATACTGATATTTGAATCGCCTCGATCCGCGTGCAGTCGGTACCGGACGATTTTCACCGAAGTTGAATTAGCTCAAACGGAGGACACCGTTGCGTTCAGAGCATCAAAGCGAGTCGGGAGGCGGTCTCGGATCGTCGATCGGAGGTCCGGATCGCAAAATCCCAAAACGAGCCTTCATCGGCCGTTGACCGCCGTTGACCGGCGGTTGACCGCCATCAACTGCCCTCGTTGGTGGCTGGGCTTGAGCCTACCCCCCCTAAATCGACCCTCCTGAGTCCATTGGTGGGGTCAATTTCATGAAGTTCGGCATCCATCTGCTCCAATCGAAGCTGCCGTCGACGGTGAGAAGAGGCGGATTCCGATCACGGCCTCCCGTCGATGGTGGCCCAAAATTGAGTTGGGGAAAAGCTTCCCCAGGTCCCTCTGAGCAATTCCCCCAAGGTGGGGTTGCTCAACTCCGCCCCAATCGGCGGCTCCACCTCACCCACGGCGGCGCGAGGTGGCGGAGATGGTTCTCCGACCATTCGTGGCTGTTGCCTGCAATTGGAAGCCAAAAAAGCTTCTTCGTAGGCCTCAGAACATAACCGTGCCATCAATTTGGCACAAAAGCGGCGCGACGGACAAGATCGTCGTTGCTCACGGCGGTCGGTGGTGGAGCAGTGGAACTCCGGCAAGGGGCGGTTGAATCATGCAATTGCTTGAGGGGTTTTGATGGCCGGCCCCCTCTGAAGCTGTTGGAACCGACGGTGCACCTCACCGCCGTCGGGAACGGCGGTTCCCGCGGTGGTGCCACGGCGGCGACGGAGCTACTCCGTCGAGGCCGTTCCAGCTAGAATTGAGCTGGGAACTTGGTACCATCTTGCTCCTCTCTTCACCCTGAGTCCATAGAGACCAAAATCACCTCGATTGGTGGTCGGACGGCGAAGATATCAGCTCGAGAAAAATGGCTTCCGCCGCCACTTTGGGCGACGCGTGCGCCTTCCTCCGGCGGCCTTTCGGGCTGCTCGACACACCGTTGAGCTCAGCTCGTCGAGATCTTTCCAACGGTGTGGGAGGTGTCGAAAACGGAGCTCAAAGTCTCAAAGTCACTTTTGTGAGGAGAGAGAAAAAAGAGAGAGAAAGTCTTGAGATTATCCTCGAATTTTCCCCTTTTTTTTTTCTCTTTTTTTTCTTTTATATGAAAAAGTGTGAAAAACACTTTTTACACAGTCTAATTCTGTACTGTGTGACTTTACAGCAGTCTAATTCTTACACTGTATTACTTTTACAGTGTAACTTTCATACTGCATAATTTCATCAGTGTATTTTTCTTACACTGTATTATTCCAATACCGTATAATTTCCATGTTATTATACGATATTCTTCCTTAATTAGCACTTTCATCTCAATTTAATCCTTAATTTAATGCATTTTCAGTGCATTAAAATTTCGGGTCATTACATAAACTTTCTTTATCATCATCATTTCTTATCTTTGGCTAGGGCCCAAGTGTTCGTACCATTGTGCAATTTCATTTAGGTCCACGTAATACCGTGACCATATCTTATCCTTTAAACTCTCATTGATTCAGGAGTCGGTACGACACTTTTCTTAGTTTATGGTGACATATTTACCAATCCATTTATTATGGTTGACATACCATGCATGGAATGATAATCACATGTTATCCATGATACATAACTTCATAAACAAAGCATAGAACATACAAGTACCTACTTTATTTACACATAGGTATTCATCATTGTACACACAGGTACGTAATTTATTGTACATACTAATACATAACATGTTATACACTCAAGTATTTCAGTCGTATACTCACTGGTATCCATACTATACCTCTAGGTATTCATTTCATATCAAACATACAAGTTTACACCGTAATATATACTCTGGTGTATATTTACACATATTCTATACCTACATTTCTATATTGTAGGTGGGAAGGGTATTTACTTGTTTTTGTGTACCGCGAAATCAACTTCTGTCTCCTTCCTTCTAGGCTCCTAGAATCCTGTTGGCCAATTACAAAACTATTAGTCAATTCCGCTACGTTTCGTTACAAAACATTCGTTACTTAATTATTTGAGTTGTATAACTGTACATAACTCTACAAACACTAGTTTTCTTATTTCTATCTAATTCTACCCTATCGTCACTTACGAAGGGCGGGAATCTTTGTAATCACTTTCTTTTTCTTATTTGAGACATTCCAGAGCAATTCAAGTTATTCAAGCAAAAATGACGATTTTGCCCTCCGTGGCCCTACTGACCTATCCGAGCTCGATTCGTTATTTTAACAAAAATGGCCACTTATTAACTTTAAAATAATGTCCTAGTGGCTCGTTTCTCTTTATTTCACACTGATGCCCCTTTTTCATAAAACTTTACGACTTAGCCCATAAATTGAAAATTTTGACAATTTTGACCCTAGGGCTAAAATTTTTCTCTTTGCACCAAAATTTCCTATTTTTCATAAGAAACATTTTTACTTAAAGTACCATACCTTAAATCATTTTGAAAAATAACATTTTTGCCATTTTAACACTTTTTCACTTTTAACAAATTCTTGAAAAATCAAAAACTCACAAACGGTTGAATTTTTCGACGAACTGTCCGCGATGCCTAATAGTTTCATCAAGATCTACAACTTTCGTGTTTAAATTTTTTTAAAATCTCACTGTACAGGGGTGTTTTTGCCCATTTGTCCGAGAAAGAACTTTTTCTTTCAATTTAGTCCCTAAAGCGTTTTTATAAAAATCCATCTCAAAATTACAAATCTACCCCTGTAGAAACCATTCCATTCTTTGTTTAAATCATTCTTATGCTCAAACCTCATTTTTGCAAAGACTAACATCCAAAATTACAAAAATATTGTTTTTGCAAAAACTATGATTTTGCTCCATAAACGAAAATTTCACAACTTAATCATGTCATACATCACATATACATGAAATTTCATTAAATATATGCTCAATAACTCACATGGGTTTAAGAGAATAAAAATCAAAACAAAATTCACAAAATTTTGAAACTTTAAAACCCAAAACTTACCAAAATAACACCCTTTTGGTTTCTAGCCTTCAAAATTGCTTTGAACTCCCTCCTTAGCTTCCTTTTCATGCAAAATTAGCATGGATTAATTTTTTTCCTTCTACCCATGAAAAATCCCTTGAAAACTTGTTAAAAAGTTTAGGATTTTACCTTAAATCTTATGAAAATCCTTGCTTCTAAAACTTGTTTTGGGGCTATTTTTGCAAAGTGTAAGGTTGAGAAATTTTTTTGGAAGCTCCGTCAATGGCTGCCGAACATGGAGGAAGAAAAAGGAAAGAAATTTTTTTGATAATTTTGCATTAAATGCTCACTTATCCCATTTGGTGACTCATGGTAGCCCATGAGTATACCCCTAGGTGGCAACATGTTATTGGGCCAACATTTCTAAGCTTGGTGGCCCAATCAAATTCAGTTAAGTGTCCACTTTGTAGGACCCAAAAATTACACTATGTAATTTTTCGTCATGCAGTATTTTTCTTATACTGTCGTGGCCAAATCAGTGTACTTTCTATCCTTAGACTGTATAAAATACTCAACTTACTTTTTGTTCACTTTTGGAGGCCAAACATGACATTTTCTGTATCTGTATTTTCATTTAACAGTATTCTTATATTGCTTCGGCCTCTTTTTTACCCCTGATTAGGGTTTGGACAACCTTTATGTCCTATTCATATTCTAGTCACCCATTCGTTCATATCACAATTTTACAAATTATCGTGATATAAAATTCATTTTATGGATATTATTTACAAATTTTTGAGTAATTAAACTCATAAAATCTGTATTTTACCATATCCCACATTGCATCACATTCATTGTGAAATTTGCACTCAATGCCGTCTATTCATACTTTATCGTAATTTTTACGAAAATCACATTTTTAAAAATAAATTCATTAATTAAACCCAATTAAATATTAGGTTTTATTAATAAAATTTTCTCGGTCATTACATTATTAAGGTTACTTTTCTATGGTGACAAGCAACAACTGTATTGTGCTTAGACACCAATCTATTTCTAGGATTACATCATAATTACTTATTGAAATTACAATCAAATCACCTCTCAGAATTTTACCCCTAATTATAATCTTACAAGGTTTACATATAACATTTACATTCATTCATTCTAAGGGTGAAGTAAAAATCATGGGCTCACTAAGTCCCTTTTTTATAACCCCAAGATGTTTACAAATGAACTAAAAAATTAGAAAATTAGTGTGCCTAATTAGATTTTAATCTCTAATGAACTATTTTGTAATATTTTTTATTTATTTGCATTTTATTTACTTTTATCGTTCTAATTAATTTTTTTTACCAATTATTAAATTATTTTTAAAACAAATTCTAGTATTTTATTTTAATTTCAAAATCATATTTAAAAAAAAAAAAGAAAAATCAGACGATAACAATTTGCCAAATACCCTATAAGTCCCTAACACACTCTCAGATATGCCTCCCATGTGAAACACTCAGACTCTCAATCAAAAACTATGAGCAAAGCATGGTCTTGCCTTGAAACTATCTCTAAATTCTGATTTAGAGAGTGCCAAGATAGACTCATCACTCCCTTTCTCTCCCTCTCTTTACGTCACTCTCCCACTCTCAAACACTCTCATAGTTTGTTGAAAACTCAAAGCACAAAAGCTTTATTTCCAGCCAAAACACAGAAGAAGAAATCTTGGTTTGGAGCCTTCAAACTTAAGTCAAATCGATTAATCCAAGATTAGAAATATTTTTAACGATTTAAACTCATGATTTGAAGCTTGTATCTCTAATTTTTTGTTAAAAAATTCGTGTTCATTTGTCTGACTTCTATTTACCATTGAACAGCTTTGTTTTGAACATGTTTGAGTAAGATAAACGCTTGCATGTGATGATCCGAGCTTGAATGAACATAAACCACGTTTTATCTAAAACTGTAGGATGATTTCAAACATAACTTTGAGCTTTACTTGAACTAAAACAGGCTTAAAAGTTGTTTTTTTATATTTATTTGTTTATTTTTGAAATAAAATATGAAAATGCATAAAAATGATGAAACTAAGTTGTATGTGTATAAAAATGAGGATATATAACTCATATAATGTTTATGGACCATTAGAATATGTTTTGAATGCATTAGAACTGGTAACTCAGTTTGAGTTCGAGAGCTCGAAACAGAACCCCTTTAGTTGCGACAGCTGAATCGACCATAGTCAGTGTAACATGGTCGACCCTGCCACCATGAGACACACAGTCGACTGAGGGTAGTGCACCTCGGTCGACCGCACTGCACTAGGGATCCTAGTTTCGGGCTACCCGAGCCCCTTTTGTTCTAAATTGAATTCTAAGTGTGTTTTAACTTATTTTACTAGTCAAAAATTAGTGTTGCTGTGTTTTATAGTATATTTAAGTATTATGCAAATAAATGAAATGTTATGATTAGAAAAGGCACACTAAGAAGCCATGAAATGGTTTACTAATGTATTATGTCTAAGTTTTTACATTAATGAATTGAGTCTATGCCTAAGGTTGCTCGTTGTCTCTTGGAACTAATGTTTAGCGAAACGGGATTTGCAGAGTGGACGTGTTCAGTAATAGAGATTAAGGTAGGACTTTAAAATCCTTTCTTTGATAGCCATGATTTTAAATAGTGTTTTGGCCACGCCTCATATTCTTTAAATGTTTTTAAGAATTGAATAGTACATATATATTTCCAAATGTTTTGGATATATACATCTTGAATGAATGATATTAAGTGTATATAGAAATTTCAGTAAAATGTACCAAGTAAATAAAAATGATAAACTGGTTTTTAAACACCAAACAGTCTAAGATCCCCGTTTGGATGACTTTTAAGTGCATGATGCCATATAGAGATTAGATCGTGTAGAAAACGACCTTGGGGGCAAGTCCTAAAACTCAGTCTGGGTCACTACGGTGGTGTTTATATTAGGCTTTGTATGCACTTGATATTAATGTATGATTTAAGATAAAGCACAAGACTTGAAAGATAAGCATAAGACATTTTATTATTCAATCATTTAATTATTATTAAATTGTTATTCCTTGAATTTTTCTAAAATTATTTATATTATTTTATAGATGATGATTTAGAACTCAAGTCCTACTGAGATTTTCGCTCATGATTTCTACTATTTTGCTTTTTTCCTCCTCCAGGTAGTTTGTAGTACACAGCTGAGTAAAGCACTGTTGTTTTACTCACGGAGTCTATAAGACGTTTAATTATTTGCTTTTCGTTAAGGCATGTAATAATAAGACTTTAAATATGCTTTTTGATTATGTTTTGTTGGACTATGGTTTGATTGTATTTCTTTTATGTCTATACTATGTGTGCATCATTGTGGGGTCCGATGGAACCAGATAGCTTTTGACAAATTCTAAGTTTTAAATTTGTTTTAAGATCAAATTAGTAACTTCTTTTGTTATGTTTCAATATTAGTGTTATTCTAATTGAGTTTTAAATTGTTACGTTCTTGAATTTACTAAAAAATATTTTTAAAAATATAACGAAAAATTTTTTATGTTTATAATTAGACTTAATCATTTATTTTAATTAAACTACCACATCACTACCTTGATTTGGGTGCATGATAGGGAGAGAGGGCCCGCACGGAGAGAAAGAAACAACTGAAAATGATTTCCTATTTGGATCGTGAAAGAAACAGGATCGTTTATCTGCCTTGACGATCTGCTTGTCTAGGCTATGAAAATTGGCAAACTATGGTTTGAAACGCTAAAGGTTATATATGCATGCAATTTATTTTGAAAATGATTGAACAACTGAACTGCCTGAAGCAAGCTTTTCCTTATTGTTTTTTTCTCATTTTTTTTTAGTTTTTATTTTTTTCTGTCTGGAGTTTGCCATATAATTTTTATTTTTCTGTTTCAAGTTTGCTATGCTTCTTATTATTTTTGATAGTTGAATTCATCAATGAAGTTAATATGTTCACCACTCTATCAACTAAATTTTTTGTTTCATTTTTGATAGTTAAATTCATTAGAAGACTCTACATTCTCTTCCCTTTTTAAAATTTGTTATCGTGTTGAAAATCGATCCAATTTAAATCGTGACAACTTCTAACATTTCAAGTTTAATTCCTGGCATATATTTGATTAAATTTGTTTTACAAAGATTGTGGACATATTGGTTGTAAAGTTATAAAAGAATGGATAAATTCCCTTTTTCCACCATTTCTTACCCAAAAAAACACTAGTACTTTCAATGAAACTTCTAAGCTAATCGATTAAACATAACAAGAAGAGCAAGTTTTGTGAGTATTTTGCTTACTTTAAACACCGAAACATTTTCACACAAAAATAATCAACATGCGACGTCTATAAAAATCCAAAAATTTTAGCAATTAAGATTCATCATGCGACCTTCTACTTTGACATTTCTTCTAAAAAGTTTACTAAATTTTCACAGCAAATGATATCATTCTGGTTCATTTAAGGCGAAATTATGAGGCTGCCCATCATGTAAAACTTCTGGTAAAATACCCACCCCTAACCCAACACATAGAGTTCTCCAAAGAGCAACTCTTCTGACATGTCCCCTAAATTTTAAGTAGGGTACAAATTCTTGATTCAGGATGTGTGATGTATAAGTCATCCTAAAGTCATCTATTTATATATTAATACCACAAGAATGTGCCAAAAATTAAAAAATATGACACTTTTTATCTAAATTTTTAACGGATCTCAATTGAGGGACAAACATTTAAGACATTCAAGGGAGTGCAGGATTCAAGTTGAAACAATTTTCGGAACAAGAATCACTTTTTAAAAGAAAAACAAACCTCATGAACTTTCGTTAAAAGTTTCAGATTACGACAATTTTAGTTCCTGTATTAACGAAAGAAACTAAAACTTAAAAAGAAAAGCACACAAAGGCACAATCGAAAAATTCACCAAAAACAAAAAGGTATTTTTGTTTTTTCCTTTTCTTTTTAAAATGGAAATTCGTCAAACCGCAAGCCGTGGAATTCCCATGTTTACGGCAACATCTGCCCTAGAGTGGGTGGAACACCATATGAGTGAATAAAGGAGCAGCAAACATTCTGAGGATGCAAATGAAGTTTTGTTTAGTTGGTGCAACTCCCGATGGCAAGTAAATACGAAAAAATTCATTCAACAACTACGTTCTGATGTAGAAGCCAAGGCATATACTCATTTTTGTGCTCTCAAGTGTTGGAACAAACAAATGTTCCTTACAGGTTCAATTTTATAAAAACTGAAGCAAAACCACCAACGTTTCATACTTCAGGAATAAAAGGACAAAAGACTAAACAAAGAAAAAATATCTATCGTTCCTTTTCTCTCTTACTTCAACCAAAATGGCAAAACAGAAAAAACCTCAGTTCTCTATTGTGTTAGGACAACACCATCCCTTCTAGGCTTCTCTGTGAACAAAGTAGAGTTTGCCCACGACATGAAGAATCGCAACAAAGGCAATGAAACCAATGCTCATAATGAGAACAACATTGGGTGAGATCTTGAGTCCAGGGGCGTCATCTGTGTAAAACTGGAGCATTGTCCCGGCTGCTCCGCCAGATGCCCCGCTGCTTGTCGTCCTCCTCCTACGCATGCTCGCAGTGGCTGCGGCACTTCCTCTTGGGGGAGCTGCTCCACCTAAAACCATTTTCTGTAGCAGCCAACCAAACATTTAAAACAACCAATTCTGCATTTTGATAATCAGAGCAGAAGGAAGCAAGCGTTGAAAAAGAAATGATTTACTGAGACTTCTCCAAATCAACTCTAAAAGCTATTTCACAATGCATATTTTAAGGGAGTTCAAATTAAATTACTTAGTAAACACACGTAAATTTCAAATAGTCTCTTCAACAAGAAAACTATATGAGCTTAAAACAACGAACTGAGAGACCTTTCAGTGAAACAGACATGCACAGTTGCAGATACATTTATCAGGGCATGGTTTTCATAGAACTGCTTTATAGAAGATGGATAAAACACCAAATAAATTTAAATAATAGGCAAAGCGCTGATGACTATAAATCTGAGATACCAAAGAAAAAAGCTTTATCAATCACACATTAATCTAAGCCATATAATGGCTGATCTATTTGTATTTTATACAAACATAGATGCTAGCGTAATTCGATTTCAAAGATCATAACTTGGAATAGAAATCTAGAAACTTTGGACAAAGATAGAGAATTAGCAGATTTGAAGTCGAGTATTTTTTTTTAACACCAATTAACATCTGCGTATTTAATATATATATATATATATAAAATCTATATATATATATAGATATAATATCTATATCCTGTGCTTCATCATGCAGCCATTTTTACGGAAATGGAATACGAGCTTCTCAATAATTAACGAAAATTAAAAAAAAAAAAAAGGAATATAAGGGCCACGATATTAAAACAAAATAACAAATAAAATTAATAAATAAAAAACACAAATCCCCCGTTGCATCGAATAAATAGATCAAATTTCACACATTTCGCCCCAAAAAAAAAGTAATCAATTTCTCAAGCGTAATTCCTTGATACAAAGAAATTAAGCAACCCAGAAATCCTATCGCACAAAAAGAGAACAGATCCGATGATCAGATCGGAAATCCAATCCCAGAGAAACTTATAATTTCTCCAATAATTTATCCAATACAGAGCCTAAATATCGAGATTGCAGGCGTAGATCTACAGAATAGCGGATCAGAAAAGGGAAAAATAAGAAATCAAAATGATAGATTTTGCAGAGAAGAACTCGCCTGAATTGAATCGGAGATTGAAAGAGAAATCGCCGGCTTTCGATGAGACCTTGATCGCGAGTTTCGAGTTTGACGAAAATGGGTCTGATTGCCGAAACTCAAGATTGTTATATAGCAATTGGAGATTTTCTTTCAACGCCATTTCAACCAATAGCCTTAGGCCACATCGAATCTCTTCGATGACGTCAATGACACCTGTTTATTTTGGTTGCCTTTAAAAACTCGTTTGATATTGTTTTTTAAATAGATAAAAATATTTTTATTTTAAAAAATAAAAATTTTTTAAAAATTATATTGAAAGTGTTTTTAAATTTTTTTTTTAAAAAATATGTAAAAATATTTTTAAAAATTCTGAGAACAAAAACAAACTAAAATTCTCTCTCTTTAACTTTTTTTTTTTATGCCATTTGTCTCCCTTACTTTTGAAAAGAAAAAATAAAGAAAAAATCACAAAATTTTTATATGTTAAACCAAGTAATATTATTAAAATCTAATAATTCTTGCATACAAAATTTATATTAAATTAAAAATTGTGACGCTAGATTCCTTTCAAAAAAAATGTGACGTCAGAGAATATCTCATGTTTAGATTACCAAAATAACGTCATTTCTTTTAACTGGGAGAAGTATTTTTAATAATGATGTGAGAAATTGGAACATTTTCCTTAGAAAAAGATGTTGAATACCAATATAACTTCCTTTCATTTGATTGGAACAAGAATTCTCTGTAAAGATATTAGGGGAAAAAAAATTTTGATCATAATAACATGAGAATTCCTCATTTATCTACTTATTTTAAGGAAGCCAAAGGACCAAACGGTTTGGAAATTTATTTTTAAAAAAATGAGGGAAATATCAGGTTTATTAAAATAATTGATAAAATAATTCCTCATTTATATATGGGTTAAACTTGTGTTTTTAATAATATCGTGTCATGTCTATCTTAGATAACATAAGTTAATTGATAATGTGAAACCATATTGTTGAAGGAACATTAAGGAGGACATGAAAGTCCATCCTTGAATTACATCCCAAATCATTTGAAGATCGACTATTAAAGACAACAATGTCGTACAGGTTAAATGTCGTTTCAACGACGTATCAAACCAATATCTAAATTTTCAGCTTCTACTTCATTGTCAGACAGTGGCTCAAGCCTTACACGTTCTATTCAGTTTAATAGTAATACGAGCAGTTTCAGCATTTCAGAAGCCCGATATATATTTTCTGCTCCTTTACAATGAAACCATAAATAAGCAAAAACTAAAAAACATTTATTATTTTGAGCTCAAAAAATAACAAGGTGGTTAGAACTATTTTTACTGTAGCATGTGATAGCTTTACACTAATGATTTTTTTATTGTTACTGTAACATATGAGAGCTTTACACTGCTTATATCTACCATACACACTATAAAAAAAAGAACAAAGCTCAAGCACTGGCATTGATTTTCAACTGAGTGCATCTGCAACACATAATAATATAGAGCAGCAATTAGCCACCCGCATAGAAAACGCACGAAAAGCATTCAAGATAATGCTATCGCTACGACTTGTGTGCTACACTAAATTGATTTCCCTGTACATGTTTACTATCAATGATGTGGTAAGGAAAAAAAACAAAAATAAACAAAAATAAACGTATGGTCTATACTTTCTGCTTATACTAGCACCTAAAAAGTCGGTACAAGTGTACAACTACTTAATTATACTAGCACATCTAAACTTATTGTGACACTTGAAATTTGAATTACATAGATATCTTAATACCAAATTTTCAAAAAAAAAAAAAAAGAGTTTCCCACGTACAACAAAGTGTGGAAGGACTAGAATGAGAACGTTGACTCAAATAAGAAGCTCCTTTAGCACATCCTTGGTCATCCTGAAGATCAACATATAAATTACAAAAGGCGAAAAAAAACTATCGAATATCTATCTCTGTTTGAGAGTTGCAGTGTAAACTAATCTAAAATGCAAGTAAGAATTCCATCTGCTTCATTCAAGGCTCTAGTCTTTTGAAAAACCTACCACCTTTCATTCCCACTCCAGTCCCCGCGAGACTTGATTTTAAAAGAGATTTGGAATCCGGCCACCATTTCAACTCTTTAAGAACAGAAAACAAGGATGCCAAGGTGGGAGTGACCTCATCGTCTTTTACACTGTTACATGAAACTACTCTAAGCCTTTGAAGCTCTTTCCATGATAGAACTACGGACTCCAATCCTGCTGTTGTCAGCAGGGAGCAGCCTTGCAAAGATATTAGCTTCACCCTCCTATGAAAACAAAAGCAATATTAAAAAGAAAGCTCTCCCAGATTCAAAAACTCCCCATTGTTCACAAACAAACTATAAATCTCATTTCTTGACATTCTGCAAACGCTTCAACAGCAGCAAGCCTTTGCACCAGGGCGGCCTTGTCCTCATAAATTCAAAATTGCCCATCGCTCATGTCCATGACAGATTTGCTCTATGGCCAAAGTGAGAAATCTTTCGACTTAGAAAGGGAAATTGTACATTCTCAACTGCCACCAAGTTTAGACAAATTCCTATAGACAAGCAAACATTTTGATAACTTCTTCATTACCAGATCCACTGCGGCTAATCAAATAACACCCGTGAAAATTCAAATTACAAAAATAGTTCTAGAGGACTTGAACGCCAGCACTAAGAAATCATTATTGAATATTGTTTTACAAGGCTAATACATACAGGAAATGATAAATGGGTAGTTCAATAGGTTGCAAAAATATGCAAAAATACAGAACCTATCTATACCAATCACATCAGTGATCAACTTTAATCTAACTCATTAACACTTTTAACTACAACATGACAAATAAAAATTAAGAGCCAAAAAAAAGGACCAAGACAAAGACTTAATTCCGTACCTACAGAGAGCGGCAATGCTGAATACATCATCTGCCAAGCCCCAACAGTCCTGGAAGACGATATCTCTGACAGCCTCACACACCGAAAACAGTGCCTTCATGCCCTGCTTATCCCTCACTTGACACTGCTGCAAATGCAGCTCTTCGATGGTTGGACAGCACCCCAAATGTTCGTCTGGACTGGGGCTCGAATCGATGCTCTTGCACGACTTCAGCCTCGAAGTCTTCAAGTTCATGCAGTACGAAAGTGCAGCCAGCCACCCGCCGTCCATACTGTGATCGCACAGCGTCAACTCCTCCAGCATTTGGCAGCACTGCCCGATCGCCTTGATCCCATCATAGCTCCCCTCGCACCCACAGAGCTCGATCCTCACCAACCTTGCACACCCCTGTGCCAGAATCGTCAATCCAATATCCGAAACCACCGAGCTGTAGAATCCATCGAAACAACCAACCAATTTCACGATCTGCAAATCCCTACATTGCGAAATCCCCTTCAGCGCCATGTCCCCGCAGCAATGCAGCTCCAACTCCTGCAACGTCTGGCACTCCTCGGCGATGCTCTGCAGCCCGCTCTCGCTCGCCCCAATCGCCACCAATCTCCGTAGATTCGGGTACCAATTTGCGATCAATCCGAGCCCTTGGTCAATCCCACTAGACTTCAAAATGTCGCCTTCTTCAACAAACCCCCCATTTCCATTATTGGGGGTAAACAGCAAGTCTACATAAAGCGACATCGTTTTCCGCGTTACGAGGATCCCGGAGTTCCTCGGCGAGCGGATGCAGGCGTGGACGAGGTCAATGCCGGTGAGGTTCGGGAACCGGTCGGAGACCCGGCCCGAATCGAGGAATCCCCAGTCGAGGATTCTTAGGGATTGGAGAAGACGGCCATGGAGGTAAAGCCAGCGCTTGCAGACAAGGGAGTTATGGCAGCACTGAGAGAACGGAAGCTTCGAGAAGATCGAGAGGAGGAGCTCGTCGGAGAGGAGGTAGGTGGAATCTGGTGGAACGGGAGGGTCTAGGGGGAGGAGAGAGAGGGAGATGTCGGATTGGGAGAGAGAAGAGGAAGGGGAAGGAGACGAAGATACGGCGGAGTGGAGAAGCTGCATCTTCGAGATAACATGCTTCAAAGCCTCCTCCTGTTGCTGTTGTTGTTGATAAAATTTCGAAGACCTCTCCAATGGCGGTTTCGCATTAGAAATTCTCTCCGGGCGACGCAGAAATCTCTCTCTTGAAAAAAAAGCTTAACAAATGTGAAACAATACCCTCTCTCTCTATCTCTCTCTTAAAGCAGTGTTTTTCCTTTAATTTTCTTACTTTAGATTTTGAAGAAGAGAGAAAAAGATTTCTCATTTTCTTCTGGTTTACTCAAATGTTCTCTCTAAACACAAAAAAAAAAAAAAAAAAAATAGGGATTTTATTCAAATCTCTCCCTAAAAGCTTCGCCCCCTTTTTTTCTTTTTTGGTTCTAATTTTTGTTACTCTGTATTGCGAACAAGAAATTTTCTCGTTTTGCTGGAAATTCTGTCTTAACAAGCATAAAAAGGTCAATTTTTTCACAAACATTATTGCATAGTTGATTGGTTTGCTATGTTCTTTTTTATGATTGATCAAGTACCCGGCTTATCTATGTTGGAATGGCGCCTTGTTTCTTTCAGGCTGATAATGGAAGGAACTTTCATACTGGTATTGAGCTGAAGCAGTTGTCTTAAAGTGGAAAAGGATTAGATGTTATGTTTGTTATTATGTGGTCTGTTAGCAGTTAGAAGCTAGTTGGAGAATTTGTTTAGAAACAGGAAATTCGGTAGACAAGTATTTTGGGAAGTTTTTAGTGCTTTGATTTGCAGTGAAAGAAAGCAAACACTTTCTGAAGAGGGTTGTGTTTTCGTTTGTTCCTAAAGGAATTGTTCATTGAATTAACTAAATCTTGTATAATATTGCTTTTATTATTATTATTATTATTATTATGCTCCTATTGGTTGACGGAATACAATATGTTACTAAAGGATGAAATCACAATATAATAATATTGGTATACAATATTCATCTATGGCTGTGTATGGAGTAGATTGGCGACGGTGATGATTCGATCTCCATGTGCTGAAGAAATCAACGATGTTAAAGCTTCAAAAGCTTCAATCTTCAAACGACGATTACGTACAAAGGAGAACAAATTTTAAGTGTCTCTGACGGCAGGATATATATCTTAGAAAAGATCAATTTTGAATCTTAACTAAGGTCCAACACAACTTGCATATTATATAGACGAGGGAAGCATGCCTTTTATAAGATGCAAAACATCCAAGATTTCAATGCCTCGTCTATGCGGACTAAATTGAGCAGACACACAATATAAAATATGTGATTTTTTTAATATAGAATACTCTGCCTCATTTATTGTTGCTTGTACGGTTTGGAGGATCACAATTTTGTTTTTCAAGTGCCTCAATGTGCCGATCAAAAGGTAAATATGTCAATGCCAAGTACAATATATATTTTTGGTTTCCAACTACGTTTTTGTGGAGGACACACCTATAATAACGTGTGCAGAATATATTGCATCGACTACGAACTTATTTTTGCACCATCGTTATTGACTTCGCTATAGTCAAGTTGGAACTTTTTTTTGGTAAAGGAGTTGAAGTACTCTATATTCCGCTAAAACATCAAACAATTCGAAATAGAACAAAAAGTGCGAGTGAAATAAACATGCAGTAATCAATAAACATTACACCACCCTCAAATCATAACATATACACATACAAAGGACAACAGAAACCAACCTTCGTACTTCAAACATTAGTTATAACATATTCATCCATATCGGAGAAACTTAAGCCTCAGACCAGTATACATCAAGTTCACCCCAATCCTTCTTTGGTACTTTCAAAGCCTTCCAAACAGCTTTAGAAGCATCAACAATGTTATTGGGACATGGGGGCTGATAATCATGATCAGCATCACAACCTGCAGTTGAATCACACTCATCCACAACCATGGCATTGACACTCCTGCCATTGCCATATATGGTAATGTTCTGGAAACACCTTTGCATATTGTTGAACCAGCCGGTCGACAAGGCCACCACCGGCGTATTGTCAGAGTGGTACTTGTCGTCGCACTCCGAGGGTCCACCACCATCTCCACCCTTCTCAAAGCTGTTAAGTGTCAAGACTGCTTTTGTGTGGCGAGACACCTCTGGTGAGCACTTGTAAGTTGTGTACAGCTTTCCTTCTTTGCAACAATCAGAGTCGTTCTCCGGGTTGCATCCACCTGGGGGAGGCTTTCTTCCTCTTATTTTGCCACTAGACTTGCAGCTTTTGGCTTCAAGGCTCCAAAAATTGGGTGCAAGAAGAAGTAAGATCATTAGCAAGATTCTGTCAAATCATTAGCAACATGCCGCGTAAGAAAAATAGAATACTTTCATCTTTTTTCTGACGTGGCGAGCAATCATTAGCTGCTCTTGATATGATTATTTTTAATAATTTGGGGTTGTTGCTAAATACCAAAAAGAGAGAGTGACATAATGGATTTAACAATAATAATAAGATGAAATAAACACAAATATCATAAAAGACAAAAGTGCTTTAAGACAAAATTGGGTAATAAAACCAGAGCGATATTGAGATAATCAAAAAATATACAAAAAAGAACTTCTTTTAAAGGAAATAGTCGAATGTGGTTATGATAAAAGAAACGTTATATTGAAGCACTTAAACCGATATCTCCCACCCGCTTGCATTTTAATAGATAAATACTATAGTCCTACAAATCCAAAACCAGAACAAGCAGAAAAATTATAATAACTACTACGAGAAGTCATTGCCAATCAATAGTCAAGTTTGGCCTTAATCTATCATTCCATAATAAGTACACTTTTACACTTTCTCTGGAAAAAAAACATAGTTCTAAGCAATTTAACTGTTAGAGCACCAAATTTGTGTAGTAATCCAAGCGATAACCTAGAATGTAATATTTTTGTTAACTTCTCAGTCTTTTGGTTCTCATTTTTGTATTTATTTGTGGGAGTATTGAATAGCATCAATTTTAAAATGTGCAATAATGATGCCCAAAAAAAAAAAAAAAGAGAGAGACTGAGGTGAAGACATACAAATGGACATACAAAAAAAAAGCCAAAAAAATACAAAAAAAGACATACAGAAACTGTCATGTTTGATTCTAAATTGAAGGACAGTGCTAAAAAATAAATAAAAAGAAGAAGCAAACAATAATACGAGTCAAAAATAAACAGAAACTCAAATTTAAAAACCAATATAGAACTGTCCCAAAACAATCAATTTCAAAAAATAATAATAATAATAATAATAAAAATGCAAACAGAAGATAAAATTGGTTGGCAATAACATTCGAACACGGGTACATAATTTTTTCACACGAAGATAAAAGAGGTGTATAATATGGGTTACCATTAAATTTAGATGTAAGAGCTTACAATGGCATTGTTTCATTAAATAATGGAGTTGAGATTTGCAACGATAGCCCTATCCAATTATTCTGCCAAAATGAAGAAAGTAGATGAATTGATATTTGAACAGAATAAAATAACGTTTTACTCCAATAAAAGAACTATTATTTTAATAATTAAAGCGTACATAAGCATATTATGTAGATAATATAAGAACTTCTTTTAATAGATTTAAGAAACACAAGTTTACTAAACCGTAACAAAAACCAGTCATAATCCCAGGGATTGAAATTAAAAGAAGTTAGTTTTCTTTTGACTTCTTGGGTAAAGTAGCTTCTGAAAATAAGGCACTAAGAACTAAGAGAAGTGTTAGTTGCACTCTTTTTTTCATTTTTTTTTACACTCTCTTCAATCGATGGCTGAGACGTAAAATCCGCTAAACATTATAAGTTATCATTTAAATCAGAAATAAGATATTAGAGTTCAAGTGTCAGACATTCAATGGAGAGAATGTGAAAGAAAGTACAGTCAGCACTCCTCAAGAACCAAATATTAATTGAGTTACTAGTCAATTATAACAAACATAAAAGAGTAATTTAAAAATAAACAACACTGCTGATTTGGGATTTTTTCTAGGTCCCAACAAGTAGAAACATTATTAAATGAGATGTTTGAAAAAAGAAGCAATATATTAAGGAGCACAACAATTTAAGAGTGCAACAGTGCAACCTAAAATCTCTTGCTAATATAGAACCATCACAAAACAGTAGAATGATTTCTTTCTACGCCCACAAACTTCTGACAGACAAGTAACGTAAAAGAGAATATGCATAATGATTATACAAATGAAGACTTTGCAAACAAATCTTAATGTTAGGGCGTAGCAATCTCCAAGTGCTTCTCATTGGTTCTAGCAAGTAAAGGCAACTACAACTCAAATGATCCATGAATTACAAACGAGAAAAAAAAAAATCTTAGAATACCTTATATTTGAAAAGGAAGTAGAACAGAATCCAAACCCAAGAAGAAGAAAAAAAATGAACGTCATTAAATAGGAAAAAAAATTAAAAAAAAAAATTACCTGCATAGAAAGATTCAACAGAATTAAACAAAAAAATAACATAAATACTAAGGTGCTCAGTGTATACATGTGGGAAATCAACAAATACGTGCTAACTCATTTTTTTAAAAACAAACAAACGTTCTTAAAATACACCGATTCTAGAGCATAGTTTGAATAAAATTGAATAGGGTATTTGGCAGAGTGATTAGAATAATTAGTTAGAACTGTTTTTACTGTAACATGTGAGAGTTTTTATACAGTAGTGATTTTTTTATTGTTACTGTAGCACGTGAAAGTTTTATAAAAAGTGGTCCAGACCCCTATATACCAAACACTTAAGAAATAAGCTATTTTTTCTATGATAAAGGAAACAACAAAATTTGATATATGCAAGGGTTTCAATTTGAATCAAGATACCCATAAGAGTACCTAAAATTCTGCACTTGTTTTTGGGCAAAAATAGCTACTAAACCTCACAAACCAAGAATCAACCAGAGTCACAAAAAAGAACAAAGGCCGAGTGCATAACAACATCAGCTGCAAGATGATCTAAGCAATTTCAACATCAAAACCAAACATTGATGGCGTTTACAATTCGCAAACATTGCATTAAAAACAAACGCAAACCAAGAGTTCGGCAAAGGCGGAATGATCTCGCTGGAAAAGGAAAGCAAAGATCCTAAAACTTATAACCTAAATCAAGTAACACAATTAAATCATGGGATGGAATAAAGGGGAAGGAAATAGTACCCATGTGGGAAGATTTGAACACAAAGAAGAAAAACAATTGTAGTTTGAAGAATAACTTACATCGGAGCAAAACTTAAATTGCTTTCTGACATGCATTTCTGTTTCTACCTTAAAAAGATCTTATCTCCTATCTCTAACCATCTTCCTGCACGAAAATGCCTGTCTTTAAAAGAACAATATGAACAAATAGAGAGAATATGAAGAGGAAAGATGAAGAAAGAATATGAAGAAGAAAGATGAAGAAAGAATATGAAGAAGAAAGATGAAGAAAGAGATATTAGAGATCATCGAGCAACCAAAATGCAGAGAAAAAGGGAGTAAAAAACGAGAGGGAGAAATGGGGGAAAAGAAAGAGAAAGAGGGTTAATTTGAAAAAAGGGCCATCAAAGAAAGACAAGAAGCTCAGGAGACGGGAGTGATCAAAAGGAATGTAAGGACTTGGAACAAAAAATTGGGAAATCGACAAAATAGAGAGACAAAAACAAAGTGTGATTTCTATATATGTTATAGAAATAGATTAATGCCCAACTGAAAAGCCATGAAATACAGAAATAAAAAATCCGAGAATAACATGTGTGGAAACGTAAATAGAAAAGAGTGCCAGACATCAACTTGTTGCGCACCCAGGCTTAGGTGATGATGTGCCGATTTAATTCAAATAATTAAACAAGTTCATGTCGGAAATTTTGTTAATGTTTATAAAACGTTTTAAGTAAATTATAAAAGTGTGAAAATTTAAAAAGCCGATTAGTATATTCTAATATTAAAACATACCGCAAGATAACCACTGAAATAACCTCAAAATAAACTGAAAATATAAAATCCTTTTGAGTAGTCTGGGTCCCATCGGACCTCCCACGGTGCTCACATAATACAGACATAATAAAAATACAACATAACTATAGTCCAACACAATCTAATCAAAGTGCATAATTTATGTCTCATTATTACATGCCTTGAAAAGAAAACAGATAGACTATCGACTTATGGACCACATGAGTAGATAAGCGGTGCTTGACTTGACAGCTAACTGCAAACCATATGGAGGGGGAATTTAAAATAAAACAGTAGAAATCATGAGCGAAAGACTCAGTAAGACTTGAGTTTTCAAATCATCATTTATAAAATAAAATAAAATAAATAAAATTAAATGCAATTCGAAGGAAATAGTAAATCAACAAATATATATATGTGCTTGCCGTTCATGTCTTGTGATTTATCTCAAATCATACATCATTATTCATTTTATATGCAAAGCCTAATATAATCACCATCATAGTAGCCCAAACCAGGTTTTAGGACTTGCCCCCAAGGTTGCTCTCTGTACAACCCGATCTCTATATATGTGGCATCATGCACTTAATATTCATCCAAGCAGGGGTTCTTAGTCCGTTCGGTGTTTAGTATCATTTAATCATACCATTCACTTAGTATACTTTTACCAAGTAATATTTTACATTTATTATCAATCATTCATTATGCTATATCCAATATCTCTTATAAATAAATGTACACATACTATTCAATTCTTAAAAATATTTTAAGAATATAAAGTGTGGCCAAGACTTATTAAAATTATGGTTATCAAGAAAAAGGTCTAGAATCTTACCTCATTCTCTAGCATGATCACATCTACATCATAATCTGGTCTCGCTATACATTAGCTGCAAAAGACAGAGAGCAACCTTAGGTATAGATTAAATACATTAATGTGTAAACTTGAACATTCTGCGTTAGTATGTTAATTTATAGTTCTCTAGTATGCCTTTTGACTCAAAATAATCATGTATGCAATCTTTTATATTTTCAATGTTTTTGAACATAAAACATAATCATTAAAACATTTTTTAGTCACAAAACAATAAAAACCGATGGGCAAAATCTGCCAAATTGGACTACACGATCAGCTTACCGGTTGGCTGAGTCCGGCTTGCTGACCGATTGAAAATCTAAAATATTCAAACTGCACGGTCAGCCTGTCGAACCGAATTAGTCCAACCTTCCAAACCTATTGAGTTCGACTTGCCAGTTGGATGAGTTCAATATGCCAACTGGTCATAATATGAAAAATTTTCAGATTTCAATTTTGACAGTTTTGAGCTTCAAAGCTCAAATCAACATGCTTTAGCAAGTCTCAAAGCATGGATAATGTACAGAAATCATAGAATATCATACTAAAACCCTTATAAACACTTTCCCCAAAATTATTATGTATTTTTACATTAATTCCAAAATTGAAAAAAAATATAAAAACTACTCTTAATCTGGTTTTAGTTCAAATGAAGCTTGAATTTGAGTTTGTTATCAATCTAGAAACTCATATAAAACATGGGTTAAGTTCATTCAAGCTCGGATCATCACATGCATGCTTTGATTTTGACAAAATATGCTCAAAATGAAAATACTCTACTGAAGATATTCCTCAAGTGTCTGAACATGAATTTGAGCATAAATTCAAAAGATGAAATCTTTAGAATATAAGTTTAATTTATTAGAAGTACTTCTAACCTTGGATTGAAGGACTTGGCTTGAGTTGGTAGCTTCAAAGCTTGCGTTTCCTTGGCTGGAAATGAAGCTTTTGTGCTCTGTTCTTTAGAAGTAAAATGAGTGTCTAAGAGAAGGACAGTGAGAGGAGGAGACATGGAGAAGAGAGGAAGAAAGAGACGCGAAGCAAGTGGTAAAATTCTGAGTTATTCTCTGAGTTGGTTCAAGAAATGACCATGGGCAGCATGTGGCTTCTAATGAGAGAAGTCTCATAGTCGTCTGAGTATTTGAGTTTCAAGACTCATTCTCACGTGCTTGTCTGAGTAAATGTCAGAGGAGACCTGTTGGTCATTCTAAAATTGTTTTTTTTTTTTAATCTGATTTGAAGTTAAATAAATACCAAAAATTTATTTAAAAAACAATTTAATAAATGGTAAAAATTAATTTAGGATTAATTTGTAATTAGACACTAATTCATCAAATTTGTATGCTAAACATGTTTAATTAAATTTGGACATTACGAACCTGAGAATAAAGAAATGAGAAAAGAAATATACCATATAAATTTGAAGAATCTTAAAAATCTAGATCTTAAATCAGAAATGCAGTATATTAGATAAAGCTATAAACCAATAAATACCGCTCATTCATAGGGGGTAGAAAATTAATCAATCTTGGCTGAATCCCCATTAGATTTCCTTCCTCCAGATCTTCATCAATGGGGTAGAAAATTCTAGAATAACATTAAATCTGAAAATGGAAAACAGTTAAACCTGGACAGCAATACCAACATTAATTTATTTTTTAAAATTAAAATACTAAAAGTTATGTCATTGACGAAATTACGTTTTGAATATTTCATCTCTTTTTTTTTTTTTTTTTTATCCCCTAAGTTCCCAAACTCTACAAAAACCTTGGTGAGCGAAAAGCTATCCAAGGAGCATTAAAAAAAAAATTAATCCAGTTTTTTTCTTTTTTAAGTGGGTTTGCGGGGCAGGGCCCTCCAACCTGCTAGATTTTGACCAGCACCACACCGCAAAAATAGCCGGGCAGGTTGTTGCGGGGCGGGTTTGTAAAACGGGGCAGGTCAGTACAAAACCCAGCCCGTTCCACCGCATTGACATCCCCAAGGCTGAGATAGAAGCATGGAGAAACGCTAAACAAATGGAGATTATGGACTGGTGAGAAAATCCAACGCTACCGTAAACTCCTCCTTTCTTTTTTTTTTTTTTTTTTTTTTTGTCTTGGAAGAAATTTATTTAGCAATCTCTTGGCAGGTTAAAAAAAAAGAAGTAGACACATGTAAGTGGGAACTCAAGCATGCCAACAAGGCTATGGAGGAGATGAAGAAATTTGAGGTACGAGGCTGTTCTGATGTAGGCTTCGTTTATACGACAAGATAAAGGGTGGCAACTAATCTTTATTCATGTAATATACCCTTATAATAAAACAAAATTAGAAAATAATAGGAAAAAAGGAGAGTAGTTAGCGAGAAGTAAAATATTTGCAGCTTCCTACCAAGATCCTGTTGTTGCTTGTTAAGATCATGGACCTTATTAATGGAGCAATGAAGCAAAACCAGTAAAAGTCGTTGCTTGTTTCTCAAAATGGTAATAGTTGCACTTCTTTTTAATGGAGCAATGAAGCAAAACCAGTAAAACTCGTTGCTTGTTTCTCAAAATGGTAATAGTTGCACTTCTTTTTATGATTTTTTGCTTGGCGAGCAATAATAAAATGTCGTACTCTATTTTTTCTCACCTCATTTTCATGTCCACTTTGACAGAGCAAACTTGAGAAGAAGCGTGCTAGAGTATTAGATAAGTTAGAAAAGAAAATAAGCACAACCAAGGCAAAGGCACACAAGAGAAGACCGCAAAAGCAAGACGGGAAACCATTGAGAAAATAACATCAATTTCAAAAGTTTCGTCCAAGGTACTTGCAATGAAGAATTCGTCATGGTTTAAGCTAACATGTCTTTCTTAGTCTCTGTGTGTGTGTGTACATGTGCATTGTACTACGAATTACAGCAAGTAGTTGTGATTCCCGGACTCCTTTTTGCATCTTTTGATTCGACCAGTTTCAATTCAAACCTCTCTCTCTCTCTCTCTCTCTCTGCTTGTAGACAATTTTCAAATGCAACAGAAAAATAAAATGAAATAAAATAGAATAAAATAGAAATAGCTAATCTATCATTAGAACGTCAAATGTACAGCTAAAACAAGCTAATGGAAAATGAACCTGTCTAAAGTTTGTTCGACACAGTGAGCTATATAAATCTACAAGAACTAAATAGATACAGCTAAATGGATCATGGACAGTATGAATAATACAACTACCAGACATTGAATTTACATTTCATGTCTATATAGAAAATTAAGAGAGAAGAAATTACAGGCTTTGCCCTGATGAGTTAGTGTGCATTGTCAGGTACCCAACCTGAGACCATACTCTCATCCACTGGCTTCGGGCCACCACAAGATCTAGAGACGGATTCAAAGAGTTTTTCGATTTCTGGCGCACATCTTATGAAACCTCGATTCCAGAAGTTGTACCTGGGATTCTGTTTTTTTTTTTTTTTGGGGAACAAAAATACAAATCAGACAAGAAAAAAAGTTGGAATGGAAATTCTCTCTCTTTAAGGGAAGAGGTTACCTTTATAAGCTCAATAAAAGTGATAAGAAGACCCCACGGATGAGGCCGATTAACAATCAAACGTTCCAACAACACTCTTGTGATTTGCTCTTGGATAATTTCCTGGTCGTGCCAATAATCAAGTAAGCAATTAAACAAGAGGCTGAATCATTGTCAATTAAGGCAATAAAAGAACCATATCCAATCATACTAAATTTAGTCACCTGGTTTGACTCGGCAAACAAGTAGAGAAGGATGAACGAAAAGTAATGTGTATGAGTGTTTGGATAGCGGAGTTGGTTTGCTATGGCATTTAGGAAAAGGTAGCGGCCTTCAGTGTCCAGGTCCACTATTAAAGTCTGGAAAATATCCAACGCAGCACCCACCAAAAATACAGCCAGTGGAGCACCTGGGGTGGACTGTGCATGAGCACTTCTAGCTTGAAGCTGCTGGATAGCCTGTGAAACAATCAAGGCTTTAGACCATAAGCATCAAAAATTCCCTCGTTTGGACAAATCAGAGGAAAAAATAAAGTTTCTGAGCTCCAATCATTAACGTGATGAAATCAGAATTCAAAGTTGATAAATGCCCCAGAAACACAACATATGCCACATACTCTTGAGAAATTGGAATAATAACAAACCGATTCCAAGAAACCATGCACAATCAAGAAAAGCAAACATAAAAAAGTACAGTATTTCGAAATTGTAAGAGGTATGTCATAAAACTCACGACGACTAAGGCCTCTTAAACGTATTAAAAAATTACCTGCATGCCAACATAGAGCACAAGGGAGTTGATCAAGGGTACATTGTAGTGGGTACCGGCAGTGGCAACTTCACTTGGTGAAAGGAGCAACTTCTGTCTTAGATCACTCAAAAACGAGGAACCTTGCTGTCTTGTCTGCAAAAAGGATTTTCAAAATAATTTTATCAAACGAAAAATAGGACAAGTGACGGGAAATAAGAAGTAAGGAGATACACACACACACACACACAAATGCAGAGGAAAAGAACTAAAATAACAATACGGAGAATATAAAAAATCCAACATTAAACAAAGTAGAAATTTCAGTACGAATAAGACTTGAGGGGCAAACGTAGTAGGGAGGAGAGGGTGAAGATGGAAAGCAATGACATGTAGAAGGAAGTAAACAAAAGTTAAATCAGGGAAACAATATCAACCATGAATCATTTCACCAAACTAAAACGAACCATCTAGCTCAAAAATCAAATACCTTTAGATACTCATCCACATCATTCTTCATCTGTTTTGCCTTCAGTGCTGCATCAACCTCAGAAAGAATGCGAGGAGATTGGCTGATTTCTGCCAGTAAATCGATCTGCAAAGAAAACAACTCGAGTTACTTAGAAGCTGTATTCATTAATAAACGTTAAATCCGAGAAAAAATATAGGACCATCGGCCACCTTCAAATTAGGAGTAGATGGATCTGGAAGTCTCATGTTACGGGGAAAGGCACTGAGAATAATATTCCGCATTTGAATGCAGCTTGGAGGAATGACATCACAAAAAGTAAAATGATAATCGCACAAGAACTCTGGGAAATCATGGAGAAGCACTAGCAACACCCTAAGTGTGCCTTTATACAGAAAATGAACCTATACATAAAAATAAAATAAAATAAAATAAATACGAGAAAACTATATGATGGTGTCATAAAACAACAGTTGTATAAAGATACCGGAACTCCAAGTTCAGCATTCCTCAAAAATGGCTCCATGAATTGGAACAAGTCTACCAGCAACCGTTGGATATGGGGCCAACCCTTCTGATTGTTTCCTGTGAGCATTTTCGGCATGAAGCTCCTGTGGCTCACCAACTCAAGCCAGGCAAAGCTGACAAAGCATACCAATCAGATGATGCAGAGTATAAGTAGAAAGAGCAACAATATCAGCTCTAACACTATTCACTGCATTTAGCTAGTATATTTCATGAAACAATTAAACTAAAAAGAACAAAATAATTCATTGCGTCCTTGGTCATTATCAAGAAATAGATGAATGCACATTCTATAAACCTGAACGCGGGAACTTTAAGGGGCTGTAGAGCATGAAATGCATTTGCAAAGATTGTCAAAATCTGCAACATAAACAAAAAGTACTAGTTTGTTAGCATAAAGAACAACAGGTATGCAAAACAAGTGACTTTTTAATGAGCAAATCTAGGTAAAAACCTGAAAGTTTGATCCATCTACAAGAGGGTCTAGTGAACAAAGATCCATAAGCCAATTGATAAACAATCTAAAATATGGTCTTGGATTAAAAGATGATTTCTTCTCCTCCGCATCTTTTTGAATGAATCTGACAGTCACCGCTAGAATCTGCGGAAGAGCATGTATATCAAACGATACCATCTTGAGATAATAATAGTACACAATAAAACAATTAATTTTGAACTTACCTTAGATAGGAGGAATGGTTTATTGGTGGATCCCTGCCACAAGATAAGAACCATTAGTTTGGATGAATGCAGGTCCCAATAATGAAAAACAATACTGACTACAGGATACACAAAAGGTGAATGCCTGATTACCTTCAGAATTGAAAAGACAATTTTTGCATAAATATCAATGGCAAGGAAGGATAAACTCTGCACTTGAAGTGGTGCTTGCATTGTGCCTGAACTAATCACCTCAGAAGATAGGCAATGCGCAACAGAAAGTTCCTAAAGAAATAAAAAAGGATAATCTTGTAACTCGATTCAATTCGTAACCATGATTTCAATAGTACGAAAACTCACGGTGAGGAGACGGAAAAATCTTTCTGTCATCTCATCCCCCTTCAACAGTCCATTTTGATGCAACTGTAAAATGTAATTTGTACAAGCTGCATCATTGGCACCGGGAAGTTCACAAATCCGATACCACTCTGCAAATAGCATAGAAACCTAGAAATATAACAAAAAGAAAGCATCAGATGATGAACTCAACAAGCAGAAATAGCATATTAAAGCGTTTAACCGTTTCAGCGCTGAAAACCATACATATTTCTGAACTTTAATGTACTAAAGCTCTATCCCACCTACTCACCCAATCATGACAACCAGTCATTCACAAAGCAGAGTGTTTAACTAAAAGTACTGCAAATAATGGGCTCTGTCTGATCTTTCCATTAGAGATTGTCTATGCCCATATTCTCAGAGCTTGAAGTGGGTCAAAAAGAAAAGGTAGAACTTTGGCACAATTTTGCTTGGATTCGCCTTTACTGAAAATACCCAAACTCTAAATGTTGAAGTCATTCTATTTTCTAAGTTTTACGAGAATCCAATGGTCCAACCACATAAAACTCTAACAATTTAAGGCAGAAATGGTATAACGCACAACTTACAAGAACATCTTTTATCCTCAATTACTTGCGACTCATACATCTCAATATATAAAGTTCAGTTTCCATCAGAGGTTACAGAATCAATCTCCAGTTTAAATGGCCAATTTGAGACACTTGTGACTTATCTACAATGATGATACCTGCTCACGAAAACCAGCAGGATCTGGTTCGACAGACTCTACATTACTGAAATCTTCCCTGCTCGCTACAGAGGCACCAGGAGCCTGTTTCAAGAATAATACGGTATTGGATCAGATAAGCCTTCAAACAGAATACATAAAATAATACACCAAGACATCTCCACTCACTTTTTTGTCTCTAGCTTGTCTGGCCTTGTCTTCTTTTCCAACATTAACACCAGAAGCAGCAGCCACATTGGCAGCAGGATTCTTGATCATCTCAACCAACTGCTGCAGTGACTCAGGAGACCCAGGCTTTGACGCAAGCTGTAATGAGATTTGAGTAAGGAACTTTTTCTAGACATCAACATACGGTGCTTTTTTCCATGGAAGCTAAACAACAACAAACCTTTCCCACTGCATCTACAAGATTATGAAGCTCTGAAATTACTTTAGATTCTTCTACAGCCAAGGTTTGAAGGAGAGAAATAGAAAACTCAGTAGCAGCCTCTGCAGAATTGATGCAGTTATTAGTGGTCTTAAATGCAGTAAAGCAGAAAGAACGTCATAACAAAACCCTTTTACATACTATTTCTGCCTCCATCAATAAGTTTTGCCATATGCACGTTATACTCTGCAAGATTTAGCAATTCACTGTGAATAAGGCCAACAGTGATATCTTTGTTAAACTTCCGCTCTTCATCTGAATATATAACCTGTAAGAAGTTGCGAAGTAATAGGTTACAGTGACAAAATAGAAATCCAAATGCCTTGGAAAAATTTGGAAAAGATATGTATCTGCAACCAGAATGCCGCATCTTATAGTAACGGCAAGCATGAAATCAAAGAAATAGTATAACATGGATGAACCAAAAAGAAACGGAAAACAATCTTAAGATAGAATAAGAAGTGAACCCCATTAATTGACAAAAACATGATTGAAGTCCAAGAGCATACCCAACTAGTAAGCTCCTTAACAGCTAGCTTGCAAACATCACGAATAGCAGTCAGAATTGCAAGATGAGCACCAACATGCACAGGGTTTGATGCATTTTCGTATAACCCCTTGAAAACCTGTACAAAGATTTGGAAAAACCTTAATGTATTAAACTGACGAAGCAAAAATACGATCGTGAATTTGTTTACCAGAAGGGATATACAAAACAGGTGCCTGATCGTGAAAAGAAAAGTCCAAGAGCAACCAAACTCGTGTCCAGTTAACCTTACATAATAGCAAAAAATAAATTAAAAATAAAGGCACAACAGACCTTCTGTGCTACAGCTAAGGCAGCCTCATCTCGACTCACACACCTGAGTATGATCTCAGGAACTTCAGCTACAACTCCCTGTAATAAAAGTAGTGAAAGAAATTTGTTTAAAAAATGAGTATCATACTTAATGCAAGGTATGCCTAAGATTCCTGCTCAAATGCAAAAACATAGATATAAAAAAGGAGACAAACCAATGTAGCCATACAGAGCCAAACACCAAACTGAAAATAAAATAATAATAAACAATTCGAACACAACTTCAAAATTTACAATCGCACATGTAGTAACTACACTAGAAAAAAAATACCTGGATTTCTGCTTCTCTACCATCAATAATCACCAATGCTTCCAGCTGAAACCATCATAATGTGTGTCAGCAGCTAAGTCATTCAAATCTTTTTTAAGCAACAAGACTTGGTCCCTCAAGCCATTATGTATTAGGCATTTACAAGAGACCATACCCCATCCCCAGCAAGGAAAAGAAAGAACAGAAGCTGAGACAAATTCGGAAACTATCCTTCCCAGCCTATTTGAGGCAAACACATACAACCATAAACAAGAACCCCACCCTCTTAACTCTTTAGGAAAATAAGAATCGCCAATTAAAAGGCATAATTAGTTGAAGAAGCAAGCCAAGAACCACCCAAATGAATAAATACATCAAATGGATAAACAAATAAACAAAAGAAAAAAAGAAAAAAAAAGCCAAAATCCGTGCAACCTTTTGAGAAACAATCTGGTATTTATCCAATGAGTCCCTTGTGCTGAATGAAGCTTCAGAGATGCTACTTCCAAGACGCTCAGCAGCAGCAGCAGCAGGTGAAGGCAATGGTGAAGAAGCTCCAGGTTCCTATCAAAATTGAGAAACATGTCCATTTATTAAATCGAATAGAATTAGAAAAGAAATCTAAGTTTGAACTTGTATAACCTTAACAGCATCAGAAGATTCCACAGGACGCAACTCAGGTGCAGCAACAGCAGAAGCAAATGAACCAACAACAGGATCATTTTCAGAACCATGTTGAGTAACGCCATCAGCCACAGCAGCATGCATTGAGGAAGCACTGAGAATTCCAAAGATCAAGCAATTAATATGTTTAAAGAGGAGGAGAAGGAGGGGGGGAGAAGAAGGGAGGGGGGGGGGCAGCCGCGGGGTGGGGGGTTTGTTGGGCATGGAAATGCTGTTTGATGCATTAGGAATAATACTAACTTTCCCGACTCTATACAGCCTCCTGCTTCTTTTAGACACGAAATCCCCAGGTTGTGCATTGAAGGAGAATGCTTTAAAAAGAGGAAGAAAGAGAAAGGATATCACAAACCTAAGATTCAGGGCCGACATGGAATCAATTGCCTCTTCGAGCGGACGAGAGATAGCTTCAAATCCAGAGTTCCCAGGAGCAGGCGAGTAGGCAGGGTTGAGCTGTGTAGAAGCTGAAGCATAAGAAACAGCAATACCAGCATTGGCAGATGAAGCTGACGCACCAGCAGGCACAGCAAGCGGACTCTGGCTAGATTGATTTTGCAAAGGAAGCCGGACAAAGTCCTATAAACAATAAATGGAATACATAACATAAAAATGAGATGTATTTCCTAAAAAAAGGAATGTACCAAGCACACAAGTCATAAAGGATCAACCTCATATACACGGTGATTATTGCCCAAGTGACCGGGTTTAGGGCGGAGGACCTCCGGCACAATACCCACAGATCCTTGCGTATACATGCTAGCATCAAAAAAGGTGGGGCCTTCTCTATGTTTCCTTCTCAATGAAAGTTGTTGAGTTATTTCTCCATCAATTGTTTGTATTGCCTATACACACACCCACAATAAGCAGAGAGACAATGAGAACACATGAACAGGTAAAATTCATTTTATTATAACTCAAAAAATGGATATAAAAGACTCCAACTAATGCATCAACTACTATCCATGACTCAGAAACAAATGGAATGTAAATTTGGAAGAGAAAGAGGGAAGAGAAGGATTTTAATAAACTAACAAGTCAAAAGCTTAGACTTGATTATACCTATCGCAATGCCAACATGGAAAGGGTGTAATTTAATGTAGAAGTAATAGCAAAGTATCAGCTACTTGACAAACATTTGAGATAAATACGCAAATCTCTAAAGATGCTTCCATGGACATAACATCATCAGCTTTCATCAACGTTCTTTGTAAACTTGGCTATAAAAAAATCGCTTCATACTTGATATTTCTATAACTTTGAATAAATTAAAAAGTTAGTCAAAGGCCTCCAACGAAACTTGTCTTTAACACAACTCTTTCTACAAACATCACCTTCCTTTATAAAATGTTTTTTTACATACATAAAAATGTTGATCTACATTTGTATATTTCCCAATAAAAAAGAGAATCCATTTCCTACTATCTTGCCACATTGTTAAATTACCTTTAGTAGATACTGACAATAAGTAAATTTTCAATTCCCAATTACAAGCACATATAGCCCTTCCATATAAAAATGACTAATAAAAACTAACATAAACAAACTAGAGATATTTATTAAGCAAAGTGAACCTTATCGGTAGCAGCCTGTTCAATGACAGCACAGCCAAGATCCAGATTATCATTGGTAACAATTTGAACAGCTTGGTCAATAAGTTCACTTGCAAGATTTAAACCCTGAAGTGAACTTCTCAGTTGACTTAATATTGAAAGTCTCAAGGGTTCCTATAAGAAAATAAAAGAACTAAGAGATTGTTAAACACAGAAACGAAAGCAACTTCATGAAAGAACAAGACATAATGACAGCACAATCCAAATAACCCTAATCTAAAGTAAAATAGAAGAAAAACAATCCTTCAATACACCAAAAACAAAAAAAACAAAAACCTTGCAAGTTACGTGAGCTAGACTTCCCGCCAGACTTGCAACCATCAAATGTGCCGCATTAAATACGCGAGTCTCATCCAATTCCATGGCATAATCCTACAAATTAGAGTGGCACTGTGATATATTTAAAAGTAGCATGTGTATTACAGATTGCAATAGAGTCCACGAACATGAAGAAGCATGACATGGACGTAACAATCTCCCAAACAAAGGACATTGTCAGATGATAACACAAAACAAGAGTAAAGGCAGTAGATAAAGATAAAAGGCTTCACCAACCTTCAAAACAAGCTCCTTGGTTGTTTGAGTGGCTATTGAAACACTGCGCTGAACAATTCCAGACACTATTTCTTTGATAGCTCTATCCATCGCAATCGGAACAACCCTAGAAAGTCCACCCAAGAGAAGTGTTAAACAGTATAATTAACCAATATCATTAAAAACACCTAAGAAAAGGGTCATTATAGCACCTCTGAAAATGCAGGTGTAAGCCCAGTGCACTAAGCTTCTGATTGATAATTACGTGAGTTCCAATGTTAGGAATTGCAGCAGGAAGCTGCAAACAGACGAGAAAAAGTGAAAGAAAGGACATGATTAAATTTGAATTATTAAGCTAATCAATTCCTCCAACAACAATGACGGGAAAAGGAGCAGGGGTCAAATCACACTTGATTAACAGAAAAGGGTGACTGTGATGGAGTAGCTTGTAGCAGTCCTTGCGCAGAAGGTAGCTGATCAGTCAGGCCTAAAGCTGCCAGCTTCTCATCCTCCATCAATGCAGCGGACGAAAGATGAAGAGGAGCAGCATACTGGTCCAGAAAGATTAAAAAAATAAGATAGAAACAAAGTGGGGAAGAAAAATGGTGGAGGAGGATGGGGGTAGGAGAAGGAGGAGTAACTGCCAAAATACCACTTCAAAAGAACTACTAGGCAAAGCCAACCTGTGATAACATCTGTGCATGTCCTCCAGAGTTAGAGGACGAAGCGACCTCAAGTGGTAACTCAACTTGATTTAGTGGAGACATTAACCCTGCTTTGACTTCAGCAACTATCTGGGATTGGGATGCTGCGACATCTTTATTAGAAAAATCGGGATTCCCTTCAATTTCTCTCTTGCGATCCTTAAGAAGAGAAGTCGGCGTTATCTCCTTCAAATCGACACCAAGGTTCTTGAACAGAACCTGCAGGCAAAACAGTAGAGTTAAATCATACTGGCCAACTTGAGAAAATAAACACAAGCACTAGCATGTACACACATAACACCATATACACACAAACACGTGTTCTGTAAATGTTGCATATATCGTGTGTGTCTGTGTCTGTGTCTATGTTCGTGTTTATATATGTAATATTAATAAATATATGTGCACGCACACAAAAATAATAATAAATAAATATAATAAAAGCACAGAAGAAATAAAACGACGGGTCGGACAAACTCAAGAGAACCGTACCTCAATGTCAAATTTCAGGTTCATTTTCAAGTTTGGCATTGAATAAATCTCAGCAAGTAATCCAAGAATGCCCATAGTCCAAGGGTTTGGTGGCTGATATGCTAGACTGCTTTGACAAGGCTCTAGGATCTGCAAGTAATTGAGCATAAATCCTACAACAACTACACTCAGAACCAAAGCCTGTATAAGCAACACCAAAACAACAAATACCTTTGACGTAAATGGTATTACGGCAATCATCAACCCCTTCTCATATGCCTGTGAAGAGAAAAACATGACGTACTTGTTTATTCCGCATGGAAAAAGCACAACCAGACCAGATACAAGAAGAAAACTGAGGTTTGATTTTTTTCCCCAAAAGCAATTAAATCTGGGATAAATAATACCTCAATAATCAAAGATTTGGGATTTATTTCACGAGCCCGTAAGACTTGATTCCTTCCAATTGTTAACTTCCCTAGCCAGCTACCTAAATTCTTCAATAATGAACGCTCTTCAGAGCTTGATTTTATAAGCTCTGATCCCAAGAGAACCTGAAAGCATACAGGGATGTTAGACTCATCAATTTGGATAACATTTCCAAATGCAAAATAACAAAGTTCAAAAACATAACCTTGCAGTTCTCGTAGGTAGCTTGGATGATCTCTTTATTCAAAGCCCTTGAATTAACTTTGTCCAGGAACTTCAAGTACAAATCATGAAAATTTGGCTCGATACTTGCTCTGTCATATGATATGAAGGATTTTATAAGTCTTGGGATGCGGTACTAAAGCGTAAGTTCTAGTAACAATACAGAAATTGAAGTATTAAAGCCCTATTTGGCAAGTCACAGAATTTTGTACCTTATGTCGCTACTTGAAAAGAGAGGATCTTTGAGTTCGTTATATTGTCTAAATCATCTAATTGAAAAGTCTTACTAGTATATTTAACTAGGGTTTTTGAAATTTTCAAACAATTAATTGTGTCTATGACTAGCTAAACCAAGCCTAAATTACACTACACATTGAATACGTAAAATCACACTACATATTGAATATGTAATGACTTGGATTTTAGGCATGCCTTAACCCTAAAGAAACTTACCTTCAACATTGTTATTGATGTTCAGAAAGTGACACCTGTATTTTGTATATAGATACAAGAAAAAAATATTTCATAATTAACAGAGAGTAACTTTTTCTTATAAGTCTAACCTTTTCATAACCATATATTGTGCAAACCATGGATAGTATTGCTCTTTCAATATTTCAGTAAATTCCTTTGCTTTAGCTTCAAAATTAGCAGCTGAAATGTTGTTGATTATGAATGATATCTTGTCCTGAACCTCTGATGCTGGAGCCTGAAATCAGAAAACATGCTAGGGATTAGTGCCATATCGACAAAACAGGCCCTATCAGATATTAAACGTGATATTTTTCCAGAACGTATTCAGTGACCCAAGGATTGTCAATAGATGAGCACCAAGTGGCTTCAAAAGTATGTGATCACATGCAGAATGGTCAATTGTTCCAACAGGAACCTCAATATCTTCAATCCATTTGAGAAAGGTATCTTCTCAACAAATTATAATGTCATGTCTCAAATGCATATGCCATGATATCATGTTTCATATATGATTGTGATGCTTTTATATATGCATGAAGTCTGGCATCACAAATAAAAATTAGGGTTAATTACATAACTAAACCTCATAGTTTTAATTATTTCTCAATTCATCCCACTGTTTTAAAAAACTTCAAATGTATCCTTCAAATTTAAAAAACTTGTTTCAATTTTATCCTTCGCATAATTTTTTGGAAAATATAGAGATAAAAAAAGATACGCTTAATTTGACCGAATTTGTTTTTAAAATATATTCTTCTTCTTGAGAAAAATTTAAAAAAATATTTTAACATTCAAAAAACTATAAAACTTAACATCTTTTTTTTAAAATTTGATGCTTTGTTTTAGGAGTTTTTATGTTTTAAATCTATAAGATATTTTTCATAACCGTTTAAAGGTAATTATGTTGTTTTGCCTAATTTTTTCCATTTATAGGGTTGAAATTAAATCAATTTTTTTAGATTCAAAGAATACCTTTGTAGTTTCAACAATAGAAGAATAAATTGAAAAATAATTAAAAGTAGAAGGTATAATTATGTAATTAACCCTAAAGAATTAAGGGGGGAAAGATGTATTAACAAATTCAACAACCTTTGAGAAGCCATTACACTGTTAGGCTATTTTTTTTTTTTTTAAAGGACTGTCCTAACTGAAAAATTAACCATAACTTACACCAATTTCAAAGGACCTAAAAACATTCATGTAACAAAGTACCTCAATGGGAGTCTCTCTTTTTTCAGCAGCAGCAACTAATGTTTCGATATTCAGAGCAGATCCAAACCCTGTGAAAGATGGAAGGTCAGCAATGTCCCAGGCAAAAATTGACAACTAGTACACGTGATGGGAAAAAAATGAAAATTACTTGTGGAAGTAACTCCTCGTGTAGGACGAATGAAACCGGGAGAAGAAGAAAGCATGGCTGGAGCAGCGACTGCACTTTGTAACTGTAAATTTTCATTGAAATAAAGGCTAGGTTAGACTCTGAATGACCATATATGTATATGAGAACACCGAAAAAAGAAGAAAAACAAAAACACAAACAAAGGCTTACTTTCTGGGTGCCAGAAGCTTCACCAACAGAAACACCCGAAGCTTGCCCAACAGAAGATAAAAGCGGCTTGGTTTCATTTGATATAGTCACGGAGGGTTTATGGCGGTCATCATAAGAGCCTTCATGTCTCTGTTGAAGCTGCAGGGAAGAAGAGAGTGCCTGCCCCGAATGTATAGCACCAGGACTATTCAACTGCAAAAATAGCGAGCTTAAAGTGCATCCCATTGAACTCCAGGGTTTTGTAAAAATATGATTTTCCCTCCTTTCAACTACACCACTTATGTCTAACCCGCTATTTTACATTTAAAGAAGCTTGAACACCAGCGTTGACCCTAAGCTTCAAAAATAGAAGATGTAAAGCTATCTCCTAGGACGAAAACAAAGATTCTAGTACCGAAAAAATCGATCACAGATAATTCTACATCACGTTTCTTCTCTATCATTTTTATCCTCATTTTCTTTTCCTCTCCTAGGAGGAAAATAGGAAAATAAAAGACCCTAGAGCAGAAGAATTGATCAGAGACAATTTCTGTCTCCATCACACTTCTTCTCCACTCAGTTTCTTCCTCATCTTCTTTTCCTTTTATTTTGATGCACAGCCCAAAACCATAGGGCTGCCCATTTAAAGAAAACCAACCCAGAGAAAAGAGGGGGAAAAAGGCTCAAGTCTCAAAAGCAACAGCGCCAATGCCTCAAAGTGCGCATCTCACCTTAAAACTTACACTTCAAAGCACAAATAAAATGAAAGTATGAAAAACTAATGAAAATCAATGTAATAACCCCACTTGGGCAGCCTCAGCCATAAATTTATATGCATGCCACGAGACAAGGAACAGGCTTCACAGCTTACATCAACATTCCCTGAGGTAACTTGATTGGGGCCATGGTGACTAGTGGCAGAGGCCTGGTTGCCCCCTTCAGATTCTAAATGGCTTGATGAAATCCTAGCAAGAGCCTGTTCAATGAAAGCGACTAGCTCCGAATGGGTATTGCGCAGATGGGAAATTTGTAAGATATGATTGCAGTATTGTGGCCATTCAATCATACGATCCACAAACTGCTCCAAGGCCTTAGTTCCAAACACAAACATCTGCGTGTAGAAAGTGGGGAACAAAAAGAGAACATAAGAAATGTTATACCTACAAAAATTGAATAAAGGACAGTTTATAAGAGATAGAAGAAACTTTTGAATCTGCAGGTTTGCGCAATGCATCCAGAACAGCACGAAGGGCACTGCCAAGTGTAAGATGCGTTACGAGCTGGTTTTTGATAACAGAGCCTACAATATTAAAAACAGCATGTTAAGACAGAACAGAATTATACAACAACGCAAAAGATACAAGGACATTTATAAACATTAAATAAAAGGCATTTGTTTGAAAGTACAATCTTCTGAATATAAATCTACTCGTGAATACCATAAGAACGGGAAACAAACGCAAATGTTAACTTCAACTTCATGCATTACATATAGCTAGAAGAACTTTAACTTCCACAGCCAATTTGGTTACTAAGTGAAAGGCAACGTATCAAAAAGGTTGCCATGGCAAGTACCAACTCAAAATTGTTGATCTATTTAAATTAAAAACTATGAGACGACCAAAGTTTCAACTGCACATACTCTACACAGGGAAGGTAAGCATTCCGGCTAACTTAAATAGTAAATGTCAAAATCCCCTCTTTTAGAGCAACAACTGCTAAATAACTTTCTTCCATTATGGCATAAAAATAACTGCATTTTTTTTATTGACTTTTAAGTTGCACAAAACTATAAACTAAACCACAGAATCAATTTAACCATAAGATTAATTATTGAAACATTTCAACATCAGAGCAGCAATTCTAAGTAAAATGCAGCAAAGAGCCATTTACCATAAATCTTATAGCAAAACCTACCAAAAAGTATGGCAGCAATTTTCAATTGCCTTTCAGGATACTTGGGGAAGAATCTGCACTCCTCAAACAGATTAGCGATCATGCACTCAAAAATTAAGTTCTCCCTGTAAGTTTGTACAATAATACAGCTATTAATTCCCGAGAAGAACATTATTGCATCGTTAAGTTGGCATCAAGAGATTCTGGTAACAACTCCGAACAAGTTGCTAAAACCTTTAACAAATGTCATACCTCTTTACAGAAGATTCCTTAAATTGGGCTAACATCTGCACCATCGCATCAATGGTCAACTGACCAGAAAACATCTGTTGGAAATAAGAGTTGGCTTCAGCTTCGATATCCTCTGCATATCCATCAGTTGATGACTCTGCAGTTTCACCATTTTGTAGCCTTGGATTAGAGTCCACTATTGTTACAAGCAACCTTTCTAGTTCCTCAGAAAGTTGGCTAGATGTAATCAATCCAACATGAGCTTTAAGAACCTGTAGTGAAAATGAAGAAGATGAATTTACTACCCACATATTTGAGAGGACAGAGTGAACAGAAAAGAAAATTCGTATCCAAGTTGCAGAAAAATAACCTTCAAAAAAGTAGTAGTAGCATCTGCATAAAGGTTGGAGATGGCACCAGAATGTTGGAAAGGTCTGGCGGAAAAATCATGTGATCCACCGAACTGAATCTCCTTTAAGAACTTAAGGCACTCCTGAGAAGTTGCAGTAGTTTATAAGCCCACAGAGTTCATTATTTACAGCTTTTTTGTAAAACCCCGATATGCATGTTTGTGATGTAAACACTACGATTAGTGAAGGCCAGTTGAATATTACCTCAAAGAAAACATCTTTGTATGTATTCAAATTACTGCTCAACCACCTCTCAAGGTCTACAAGCTCCTTTCTGAAAGCAAGGGCTGCCAACTTGATACTAAAGGCAGATGGAACCAAATCTAGCACAGACGACAGAATCTGCTGGAAGAAATACGACAATGGGAATCAACAAAAGTGGGGAAATACAATATTAAAGCCGTTTTTTTGAGGGGGGAAAAAGATCTTAAAAAAACAGTAGTCTTTGGTTTTCAGGCTGGCTTGTAAAAAAAAAGAACTGCAATAGCACTCAGAAATGGATATCAATGACTAGATTATTCTGAACCTACCTTTTTCTCTTGGCAGATATCCAGTATTTTTGTAATGATATCTAAGTCACTCTTGTGAGCCTCAACAAATCCGCGCAATACCAAATTGGTATTTACATGCCAAAGTTGAAGAATCACATCATTATCTGGCCCGTTCTTTAGAATTATAGGGAAAACAGTTAAAGATACTTCACGTTGCAGCAGGTTATATGCAGTCTGCAATAGATAATAAAAACCATCAATCAAATCAAAATATTCGTCTGACAAAAGGTTGAAATATGGTGTCCAAAGCATGATAGAGAAGTACAGTAATATGTGCCATGCCAAGAAGCAGCACTTCAGGACAGTGTTGAAGGGGATATTGGAGCATTGATCGAACAGTAGAAGCATGACCCCTCTCAGCCACTTGACACAATACATCCAAAAGGTCAAGGCATAACCATGCATGATTTGCATGTCCAACTTGAAGCTTGTGCCCAGGCATCGAATCAATATACGTCTGAAAACGTAACAGTTATTTGTAACTTTATAATTTTCGAACAAAAAGTAAATGAGAGAAATGGGATAAATGTAGAATCTTACCAGCTGTCTAGTGGAGTGAACGAAGCTAAATACTTCAGGTTGTGCTGTTACAGCATATTTAAGAAATGACAGTTGACCGTCGATATTTTTCCAAACAGACCCACAAATAGCATGGAGCGGGAATGGCTCCTGCACAACTCAAACAAATGGCCTCATAACCACCACGAATCAAAGTTTTTTAAGTTCTTGTACTGATTGACAATTATCATAAATGAAACTAGTCCTATTTTAAAAACATACCTGGCACACACACCTGTACACAGACATGAAAAATAAGAATGCCTCCTGATTAGGAATGTAGAATCCCTCGTGATCCAAATTTTCAATAACCCGTACCCAGTTGGTATTTGGTGCCTGCATTCAGCAGCAAACTTCAGAAATAAGCATGTGATTCACTTCACAAAGGCATTGCTTCGCCGTTTAAGAAATAAACAACTGTAAGAAGATAAAATAACTTACAAGTTGCTGGATTGTATCAATAAGAACATCAATATTCCAACTATTTAACAAAGGCAGATCAGACGAAGTATTGCAACCAAGCGCCATGCTGAATGTTGAAAACATGTTCTGGTTGTCCTCAAGACCAGTATGAGTGCAGGCAATTGTGCCCAGTATCTTGGAAATAGTAACCTCAGTGAGCGGTAAAAAGAGGGACAAAATCTCCTTGCACTGGGATGCATCAACCGTACATCCATAACCTAGTTCCTTCATAATATCTCCCATGCTCATTTCTTTCTCCATTTCAGCCAAAATAGCATCAAAATCGTTTTCTTCGCTTCCATGTAACAAATCCATATTCCTGTTGTAAACAATAAAAAGTTATTAATGAACATTGGATGGTATATCATATATTTTAAAATGACAAAGCAAATGAAGACAAATGACAAATACGCTGAAAACCAAACGGGCAACAACTCGAGTTACAAAGACAACCAAGATGATGGCAGAAGCCATACCTTAAAAAATGAGCATCGCGTTGTTCATCTGAAAGCAGCGGAGTTAAAACAAATGACGAGACATCATTCAGCTGCACCAAAGAAAGCATCTGCATAAATGAATCTACAAGCTCAGAGAGGCCCTCGGATTGCAGAAGGAACGTGACGATACTTAGAATTTGCTCAGAATAATTCAGATTAACAGGATTGGCACACAATTCCTCAATCTGAGCCACGCAAAAGTTGTTTCCTACAAGACAGAAAAGTAACTAAATTCAACAGCTTCTGTTTGGCTGAATGGCTTAAATTCGACACTTGACAAGAGGGAACCTTAGAAGACATTCAAAACAAACGGAAACAATATAATAGAGAAAAAATAAATAAACAACTCGATCCCTCAAAAGAGTACTCGAAGCTTACCACATATCCTAATGTCAGAGTTTTCAGAATCAGACAAAGCGAGACCAATACAAATTTTCTCAGGCACCGACAGGTGTAATACATTAGACAAATTCTCTAGGCTTCCTTCACTGATCTCTGAATTCCTCAGCGACTCGCAAAACACCGTACTGAAATTCGGTCTTTCCAGAAGATATCTGAAAATCGACGCCACCACCTTCTCCAATGGCGCTTTCTTCGATTCCGTCTTGCTCCCATTCAGATGATCTACGCACGCCTTGAGCAGAAAAATGCTTCCCTCGGTTCCAAATTCAATAAACTGCCACAGAATCGCCTCATATAAATTCGTATTTACAAAATTTTTTTACTCGAAATTTTCGTTAGAGTGAGAACACGAGTAAAGATATAAAGATGTGTGTGCGCAGATATATAGACATATATACATATATTGTACTGCTAAACGTCTGTATACGCAAACAGATTTCAATAGCAACATCGAAATGAATCGTTAAAATACCAGGGCAATAAAAATCGAAGCAAAAAGAAAGGAGAAAAAAGTTTTAAAAGAAAATATGTACGAACCTGAGAGAGCTCGCGAAGAACAGAGTCGGCATTTGCTTCGGTGAGACTCTGAAGGAGGAGGCGAATCTGGTTCGCAGTAGTTGACGAAAATATCAGCATGGCGAGAAGACGACGACCACGACGACGAGCTAGGGTTTTGGCTAGAGAGAGAGAGAGAGGTTACAGTGGATGGTAGAAGAGATTGGGGAATTTCGGGGGAGAAAAAAGGAGGTTGGGAAAAAGAGAGAGATTTGGAGAGAATCGGGCGAAAGATGGACCTGAGCATCGAAATTAGGAGTGTTAATATAGTGTCAGACTTTTTATTTTTTATTTTTTAATTTATTTATTTTATCTTTGTGGAATACTGTCCTAGATTTGTTGGTCCCCTTTTACTTAAAATTTAAATTTAAAAAAAAATTGTGTTGTTTTTTTGGTAAATAAAAAATTGTGTATATTTAGAATATTTGGTAAGTATAGTTAGAATTAATTTTTTAGTTTAAATTTTTATATGTTACATTAAAAAGTAAAAAATTGCTATAATGTAAGACTCTTATGTGTTACAGCATATGTTACAGTGGACCCTTTGTTAATGTTTTCAAAATTGGTGAAAATAGTTTTTGTTTTAAAAAATAAGAATTTTTTGAAAATTATGAAAGTACTTTTAAAACTTTTGCCTTAAAAAGCATAAAAAATATTTACAAAAATTTCCAAAACAATAACAAATGAAGCCAGTGTTTTGCGTGTTTTATTTTTTCTCGCAAAAAATGTTTGTTCTTGTATTTTTTGAAAAAAAAAAAAGATTATCTGATCAAAAAGAGTCCCATTGAAGAGTGAAAGAAAAAACATAACAAATTTTCACTGAAAAAATCCTTTAGATAAGTTATAGATGTTTTTCATTGTTGGGCCAAACCATTCTCTAATTCTCAATGGCAGCCACCATTGCCTTCAACGCCATTGAAGCTTTGGCCAAAAGCTTTGCTCCCATTTCCTTCACCTTCGCCGTTTGTGGCCCTTACTCTTAAGGTTATCAGGATTAGCTCCAACATTATTGCGACGCCGAAATTATAGTGGCAACAATCATTATTGGAAGCTAATTGTCGAAAGCAATGCTCCTCGTTCTAGTGATTGTGATTGTCACTTGGCATCGCAACGGTAACAGTGAAGGGCCAGCTGGTCTGAACCCACACTCCGTTGGAGCTTTTTTTTTTTTCTTTCTTTCTTGGACTCCATTTTTAGTCGTCTTGTTTTCCTTTCATTCAAATTGCGAATAGAGACATTATACGATAAAGAGAGAGAGCGTGCGAGCGCGGGCTCAATTAGGGGCAACAATGGCCTGAGATGTTTATCTACGGTGGCATTTGGTTAAGAATGATGTGAACCACAAACTCAATTATAACTAATATAAAACTTTTACATGATATAATAAAAAGAAAAAAGTTATTACAATGTAAAACTTTTACATACTACAATAAAAATAGTTCTAACAATAGTTCTCACCACTTGCCAAACACCTTATATGTTGTTTGCTATTTGATCATCTAGTGTTTCCTTGCATGTTGTTTGTTGGTAAAGGAAAACAGAGAAAAGAAAAGAGAAATTCAGTAAGGATATGGGAAAAAGTAAAGTTTATTAATATAAATGGGATATTTTTTTCTACCTTTTGTAATTATGCTATTCTCTACATTAATTGACACTAAAATATTTTAATTAATATCACATAATCTTATTTTTAGATGTACGAAAGGTGGCAAAAAATAAGAAACATGCGAACTCGTGTTTTGTTTTAAGGCTTTTATCTTTTTTATTTTGGGATTAGTTTTACAGATTTTTCTTTCAATCATAAGTCTTGTGACGATGGATTTCTAATTTTTGAAATGTAATGTTCTGTTTATTTTTTATTTATGAAATTGGAGTCTTTTTTTGTATTTATTTTCTTTCATAGCACGCATGAACTATACCAAATTTTATTTTAGGACTCTAATTATACAACTTAATTTGATTTTAGAACTCTAATTATATAACTTTTGTTTTGCGAAATACTTGTTGGTTCTAAAAATTTTGTTAAAATTATTCCAAAAAAGGGTTCAAATTTCAACTCCATTCCATGTAATTTTCTACAGAAATGGCACTCGGTCTAGGATCCATTTTCAATGGGCCTAAAAAGTTATCCATACTTCGGCAGTCTGGCCCAGGAAAGGTCCATCAATTAGCCATTTTTGCCGAGAGGAATCGGAGAGAATGCTCAATTGACAATGGCGAGCGAGGCCGTGCCAGAATCGACGTCGGAAAAGAAGCCAACGACGATTTCACACAGCGAGGCTCCCACAAGCTACAATTCCCAAATTCTAGGGCACACCGATACGCCATGGGTGGACTACGCCATCCACCAGGCTCGGCTCTACCAGAAGACCGTACAGGAGACTCTCGATTCCGCCATTGGAGCCTCAAGATCCCGCCTTTCCCAGATTCTATCTACCTCTTCTGCTCATCTCCACCAAACCCTCGTAAGTACCAATTTCGCTCCTCTTTTTGCTTTTTTGGTTGGAATGAAGTTGAGAAATGAGAGATTACGGGGGGAAATAGCTCTTTGTTTTTTTTAATCGGTGAAATTAGACTGTTTGGTTGCTGAGAAAAGTTAAGGGGGAGACCTAGACGGTGCGGGGTGTTTAAGTGGGAGGATTGAATTTGATTTTTTTGATTTACTTGATTGAATTGGAATTCTAATGCAGGACTCTTTACAAGATGTGAAGTCCGAGATTGGTGCTTACGAAGAACTTGCATTTGGGAAGATTAAAGGTTTTCCTGTTCTTATCAATTTAATGATCGACTCTATATTAGTCCTTTTCAATTGGAGATGAGATATATACACACACACACATACGTATAAATATATATATTCATTGTTTCTGGTGCAGAGGGTTTTCTTGTTGCAGCTTCACACCCATTGCTCACAGGAGGGGTTGCTACTGGATTGGCGGTTCTTGTACTGAAAAGTATGGTTTTTAAGTTCAAAATCAGTCATTTCAGTACCAACAAGTTTTATCCTTTAAGTGCTATATAATACCAGGCATAGCAATTTACTTGTAGCTTCATTTTTTATTACAAATTAAAATGCTGTTATGATTTGGTAAACATATTTTAAAGTAATTGCTAATTATTATTAGTGCTATATACTATATAGTATTATTATTGTACGGAGAACTTCACTAAGCAGACTTTTAATTTCATCTTCTATCTCAAAGTTCTTTTATGTTTGGTAAATAGAAGTCAAAGCCATTTGCGAATAAATGTTTTGTTGCCTGCAGGGCCGCGGCACTTTTTGTACTACAAGACCTTGCGTTTGCTTCTAAGCGAGGAGGTAAGCAGAGATGTTCATATGTTCATCGTCATGCTTTTAATTTCTGTATTTGCAACGAGGTTGTTGAAGTGAAGTATTCTGCATTGTACTTCAAACTTACAAATGTTGAAGGTCCTATGTATATTTGGTTTTGTTGTGTCTTTATTTTCAGTTTTTCTTTGCAGTCGCTTCTTTCCAGAGCTGATGCAAAAGTTAAGCGGTTGCAACAATCACTTGATGCTATAAAGGCCGAAAGTGAGAAGTTGGAGGTAACCATTTTAGCTTCATGTCAATCTTTCTTGATAAGTAATTGATTAAAGTTTAAAGCTCACAGTTTTTTGCTCTCTTTTCCTTTTCGTTTTCCTTCTCTTTTTTAGCTGTTCGAAGCAATAAATCATTACTTTATGGTTTAAAGGAAAAGAAATGCAATCACTTGTTCTGAGTACTTATTAAATGGAGATGCATGTCTTATATAATTCCAAGCAATAGTCTTATGAAATTTTCAAGACCCTTTTGTAAACTCATGAGGATCTTACAGTTTGATTAACATATTTGCTCCAAACATCCCTAAGAATAAAACTAATGTTGTAAAAAAAAAATGCCTTCAGAAGAGTGCCGCACAAGCAGAACAAGAATTGATACGGGGACGAACGAAGCTCAGGTTTGCATTTATATTAGTTTACATGTTACCTTAGTTTCTGTTTGCTTCGCTTCCCTTTTGAACTTCCTTTTTTATTGCAGACAAGCAGGGAAGCAGATCCAAGGTGTTATTCGCTCAGGTTATAAGATTGAAAGGCAAGCAGAAGGTACGAAATATGAGATAAGCCAAATCCATTTTGTTGCTAGGCAAGTCATATCACCTTTTCATATTCTATTTCTTTCTTTTTTTGTGCCAGGTTTGAAAGATGTCCTTGGTGAACTTCCTAGAAGAGAAGCATCTAGATTTCGATCACAAGTATGTCTTCAGTTAAAAACTTTCTTTTCGTTGTTAACAGTCTAGAAAATTCTTACTTAGACCCTGTAAAACTATACAATTGCTTATAAATACTCCTTGCCTGGAGATTTGTCTAGTAAGATAACATGTTTCTTGCATTATACTCGGCATTGTGTGCAGTCTATCCAAAAATAAGATGTCAATTCCATCTGTCTAAAAGATTTGAGGATGCAAGAAGTGCTTATTCTGAATTCTCTCTGGTTGCTAGGTTTCGGGCCTTGTTTCTGAGGCAAAGCGAGAAAGGAATGCATTGACAGAGAAGGTGACGAAGATTAGCAATTATGGGATCACAGTCTGAGAAACCGATCACCATAATTCCCCAGCCTTTGGAATCTTGTGATCATAGGGGTTTCATTTTGTTGTTTTACTTGATCAAAATAATTGCCGTTAAACAATTTGTCTTCATATTTTTCAGAAGGAAAGGCGTTTTTTATTTAAGAAGAGAAAACCCTTTCTCTCAAACCTCGTCGAGGATATACATGTCATACAATTCGATTTGTTCTTCGTGAGGTGTTATAATTAACACACACAGTTGAAAATTTTGGCAGGAATTCCCTTCGCAGTCCCCTTCATTTCCATGGTTTAAGCATTGTTACAAAGGTCTCTACTTTTGAGCCACGTATCTTTCATATTATTGATTTTTCCCCCTAACACTCGGCAGATGAATTCATATTTGAGAATTGTGAATCATTCAGCCGTAAACAACTAAAGTTCTCCCTATCCCTTATTTCACCATCAACGTTCAATTTGAGATAATCAGCGTGTTAGATTTAAAAGTCCAGAAAATCACATCTTACGTCGTATTTTTAAAAAATATGTTCATTTATTTCGCACTTGAAAGAGTTGCGTCATGTTACATGTTTGTTGTGGCGCACCCAACTACAAAACATGTATAAAGATAACTTTGGAAATTCTCCTACAAACGTCTGCTGTATCACTGACCTTATTTTTAGGGCCTCGTGAACTTTCTAGGTTTGGGCCAAGGTTTTGTCATCTGATGCCCCTCGGGGCGGCCCACTGGAGATGCCTCTCTGCCCCAACCCATTTACGTTGTAAATTTTAGGGGAATAAAAAGACGAAAACACCCGTTTTAATTTGCTTTATCTACGCGTCTCCTATTCGTCAATCTCTCACCTCTTTTTTTTGGGCATGAGAGGCCTTGAGCTTTGAATTTCGTTTGCATCAAAATTTTCACGGTAAGGTGTTACAATACGAAGCTTGTGCGAACCTTGGAGCATATGATTTAGTGGTTCAGTGATGGACTCGGTGATTGTAATCGAAATGTCCTTAATACGTTGATTATTGGACTTTTGGCGTTTGTTTGAAGGCAATCAAATTGCAACACAGAGGTGAAGCCGGTGGTGGTGTTTGTCGTTTCCAATTTCATTGTGATTGCAATATAATTTTATCACCAACAAGGCAATATCGCCTCTTAACACTCAAAAGTAAAATGTTTCTTCAAACTAAACCATAAAAAGCAGCAATAGTGCATAAACGACATTCTAAAGTACGCTGGATCCTCTGCATGTCCAGACCGGACATGTTGTAACACTATATTGAATTAAGCAAAATTAAAAGCTTAGAGGATAACTTGCATCTTCCTGACAAGGTACTCTAAAAACAAAAAACATGTTGTAACACTATATTGAATTAAGCAAAATTAAAAGCTTAGAGGATAACTTGCGTCTTCATGACAAGGTACTCTAAAAACAAAGAAGATTCTATCACTAGAGGGTGGTCGATTTTGTTCGTTTCAATTGACGACCTCGATTTAGAATCCATAATTGAACCGCCTATTGCATAAATGGTTCAACTAATCGACCGAAGAGATCAATTTTGACGTGGCATGATATGTTGGGTTTTCGGGTTGAATATCGGTTAACAAACTTACCGAATATTTAAAAGGGTGGTAGGAACTGTGATTCTCACCACCTTTTCAGTTATAAATAATGTAAAGCTCTTACACGCTACAGTAACAATAAAACAATCACTATAGTACAAAACTCTCATATTTTACCGTAAAAATAGTTCGAACTAACGATTCCACCACCTTTCTAAACACCCTCTTGGTCATCACTCGCTCATACCCTCGTGCTATAGTCCAAATCACTTGTTAAAGTCGGAACAATCACACCTATCCAATTGGGGTCCCACTCCAAATCTCAGATTACTCGCATATAATCTCCCCACGATCACCCGTCCGTGCTCCAAACAGAAGAGAGAGAGTAAAAATAATGTGAAGCAAGATGTCCCACGATGACCCCAGACCGTCTGATGATCCTGATTAAAATACTTGCCTTGTTTGATCTCTTCCTTTCAAGAGAGAGAGCTTGCTAGTCAAAGCCAAAAAAGAAAAGAGGGAATATTCGGTCAGCCTCATCTCATCTTGCCAGTGCATCACGTGGAACTTCCAATTCCTCTCTCTCTCTCCGTTTTCCTCTCTTAAGCTTGATTGCTCAATAAAAACCCAGTATAAAAAAAAAAATCAAACTAGAAAAAAATAAAATTAAAGCAATTGGTTGTTAAAGCATTAAATGTTTGATGCTGAAAGTCTTTTTTTTAATTTTTGAATAAAAGAGGGAAACTTTTAGCACGGAAAATTCAAAAAGACCATGAAAGACTTGGATAAAGTAGAAGCATCGTTGTACTTGATTATTATAGTTTTATTTCCTCTTTCCCGGTTCCCAATATCACCCGCACTCCATTGACAATTATGACAGCAAGTAAAACACCGACGCGTGCATCCACGTCAGCAGACTCGGAATCCGTGGTGGTTAGAATAGAATTGCCCTGGCCTCTGCTGCTGCTGCTCCTGTTGTGGTTGTGGTCACTGTTGTTGTCGTTGGAGCTCTTTCTGGCGACGGAGTTCTAGAACCTTCCGGTGAGAGTTCGAGTGCTGAGTCAGCACAAATGTTGGGCTCGCCGCCGGCCTGTACTCCGGCACGAGACGGCCCGACTTGTACCTAACGCCGCAAGCGTTGCACAGAGTCTTCGGGCCCAATGGGCCCGTCCGCCACTGCGGCGTCTTCTCCGATGAGCAGTGTGCGCACCGACGCACCCCCACTCCTCCTCCCGTCGTGGACGGCCACTCTCTTTTGGCTTTGGATTTTCCGACGAATATCGTCGGCGATGCCGTATCCGCCGGAGAAGTCCAGCTTCCGGCTCCAGCGCCGGTCGCGGGAGCTCTTGATCGCTTGCTCCTTGCTGCTCGGCCGAAAAACGACGCGTCGTTCGGGAAAATGGCGGCGGATGATCCTAAGGTGATCTTCTCTCCCGTCGGGAAGTCGTTGAACGAATCGTCGACGAACCGCGACAGCCACTCCAGCTCCGCCGCGTCGTCGCTCTTCTCAAAAAAACACATAAAAAAATCAAAAAAAGTTGAAGGCTAAATTGAAGGGAATTAGCTAGCTAGGTTGACTTTTCTGTTGAGGATCTTACGGGGACGCCGAGGTCGTTGGTGAAGTCAGCGGGAGCTGCGGAGGAAGAAGAGGTCGTCGGGGGAAGCGGAGGGAGGTTGTAGTGGTGGTGGTGGTGGTGGTGGAGTTCGGCGGCGGCGGAGTTGGAGGTTGAGGAGAAGAGATCGTCGTTGGAGAAGTCGAGGAGGTCGTCGATGCGAAAGCAGTCTTGTGCAGAGAGTCCGTACACGTCCATTTCCGAGAAAGGTTTTGAAAATTACCAGTAGTAGTAGCAGTAGTAGTAGAAGAAGAAGAAGAAGGAAGTTGAGTACCGATCTTCGTCTCTCTGCTCTCAGCTCACTCAGTCGAAGCTGGCCGCAGAGAGAGAAAGAAGAGAGAGAGAGAGAGGGAAGAGGAAGTTATGAGGGGGAAATTGATATAATTGCTTAAGAGGGGCTGAAGGGGGGCAGAGGGACGTGCAGAGAGTTACCAATCCACGTGCTAGGGAGAGAGAAAGTTGGAGAGAGAGAGAGAGAGACAGAGAGAGAGAGAGAGAGAGCAAAGGGTCCGTGAAACGAGAAGCGTTTTTTAATTTTTTTTTTCTAGTCCTCTTAGTCTATTTAAAATTGTAATTAACCGCCCTTTTTTTTTAAATAATCTGTACCTGTCGTTTTTACACACCGAAAATATAGACAAAACTAGTAGCCAAAAAAAAAAAGGAAAAGAAATTAGTTGCATGGAAGCAATGCTTTCATGCAAATTATAGACAGATGGCTACTCAAGCATGCTACAGTGTCCCACATATGATATAAATTTACCCCTTTTTTGTATACGATGATCATGTTTCTTTTCTTCAAAATTTTGGGTCAACTCTTTCAGGGGAAAAAAATAATGAAGGAAATTACTTTTGAGGTCACATTCTCTTGTATTCCTCGGCTATGGGTTGAATCAAAATTTTGTCGCAGTTTGTATCTTATGTCGAGTTTGATTAAACGTCTTGTTTCATCTATATATTTGAATTACACTTTAAACCTTTTTACAGTGTTTTCTTACCGAAATTTTTGAATTTCTGTTCAAATCCATCTATAACAATTAAAAAGTCATTATTGGTGACAAAAAGTACTACAAAATGTGACCCAGAACAATTATAAGGTGTAAATGACTACAAAATTTTAAGCTAAAGAATGGAGAGGTGAATAGTGTTCCTACATGGCTACACGTGTTAAAAAACAAATGTCTTCCATTCCAATTGCTAATTTTAAATGGACTGTAAACGATTATGTAATTATCTGTACATCTAATATTAAATGGAAAATAACGGGATAGGAATTTTTATGTAAAAATAGTATTTACTTAGGCATGATTCATAAGGTGTTTGAGAAAGTAGTTTAAATCATCTGTTTAAGTTTAAAAACTGTAACATGTGAGAGTTTTATATTGTTCATATTTTAAATTAAATGGTTTGAACCATTATTCCAGACATCCAATTAATGATCACAAATTGATATTATGATAAACAAGGCAAAAGAAAACCCCACGATTTATATTGCCATCAATGAAATTGTGCTTTTACATGTGTGGAGTCCAAAGTAAAGTTCTTTCCCTTATAATTTCACTATAGTATCGCTATATTATGGATTCAAACTACCTCCAATCTAATTTATGTGTTTATCAAAACTCTCTCTTCATCCGTTTTTCAGGACTTGTTTAAGTCTTCCTTATATGGTCAGACATTTAAATTAATTTGCTCGCTTTTAACAACTTTTTGATTTACTTGATGTCCTAACATTATACAAAATACTTAAATGGTCAAGCATTTAAATTAGTCTGCTCACTTTTGATAACTTTTTGATTGACTTGATGTCCCAAAACTAAACAAAATTTTTAGATATCCATTTTAATCTTGTTTGAAGGCAGTACTCATATCTACTTATGACACGATAAGTGAAAATTTGAAATTAAGGATTGACATTAGTTAAAAGATCGTTTGGTACTTTGCAATGTTAAAAGATGATTATATTTCACTTAATTAACATAAATAGTAGTGACGAGGTTTTTCGCCAAAAGGACTGTCGGTAGAGTTGTTGGCAATGAATTGCATTTGTTGGTTATTTTTTGTTGTTGTTGTTATTTTGCTAAAAGAATAGCAAGTTCTTGAAGCGCGAGCAATGGAGCATTGAATTAGTAATTCCATGTTAAATAATATGCGTTTATAGCTACTTATAAGAGTACAGAAGCAATTAATTATCGAACCCCTAATTGATGTTGAGTCAACTATTTTTTTAACTTATGTGGATTAACCCAATGAGCTTGATGTATATATACATAGTTCTTTAAGCACACATACAACTTGGTGTTTTAGCCTCTTTAAATAACTTGTTTGGTAGGAGGAAAAAGTGAATGGAAGAAAATAAGTAAGAGAGTTTAGCAGAAGGATCTGTTGCTTGTTTCACAACGCAATTCACAATAATCAAATAACATAACTGTAGTTCAAATTAAATTTTGTTCAATTTTTATGTGAGAAGATACCATTACAAGCTTGGTTCGAATCATAATTTTGGGGTTTGAACCACGTTGCCAAATGGGTTACTAGTACTCATAGTTGCTTGATACAAAACAAAAAGGAAAATAAATGGAGAGATTTTAAATCCTTTAACGAAGACTCAATTATATTATAGGGTGTTTTGCAAATAAGTTTGAATACTATAATTTGTAGGAGTTTTTATATTTTAATATGCCTTAACTTTATATTATATTATAGGGCATTTTGCAAATAAGTTTGAGCTCAAAAAATGAGTTCAAATACTATAATATGTGAGAGTTTTTATACCCTAATATGCCTTAGCTTTATATTATAACATGTGTGAACTTTATACTATTTGAGTTCAAACTCATGAGTTTGAATTTCACAAGGTTACTCTCTCCCAAGCTAAAGACTTTAAGAGAGAATAATAACAAAGCAAAACGTGCTTCCCTACTTCTCTGTCTGTTTTATCTAAGTTGTTTTTATTTTCTTTCTGGCTGAACACAACAAAAACCTCTCTCTCTCTCTGTAACACTCCGAAGTTAATTAAATATCATTATAGTATAAAATGGTGTATTAGTGTGCCATAATGAGCATTTTAAATTTAATTTGATTATTTTGTGAAAATTTAGTAACCTTGTGTTATTTTACTCTTTTAATAATTTTTAATTATTCTAAATTGTTTTTAATTGTTAATTAAAATTTTAACAAAGCAATTTGATTTAAAAACAGTGTGTAGTTGCACACAGTCTTGTGCAACCACTTTTGTCTCCGTTCCTCTATTTATTTAATCTTTTCTCTCTCTTTCTCTCATTTTTCCCTCACTCTCTTGCTCGTCACTCTCTCTCCTCTCTCACTCTCTCGATTTCATTCTCTCTCTCAATCTTTCTCTAAAATTTTGAAAAAAAACAAATTTCGATTTCAAGCTTCGGGTTAGCAGATTGGAGGCTTGGGAACTCGATTGGATGATTTCAAACTCGTTTTAAAGCTTCGATTCGAGGTTAGTTTTTAAACTTCAAAAGTTTTTCTATTTTTCAAATTTTCTTGTATTTTGATATTCGAGCTTGTTTGAGCTTAGAAAAGCTTCAATCTATGTTAGAATAACTTAGAATAACTAGAATTGAAACCTTGTTTGATCAAAAAGGGATTGAAATCAAGATTTTTTATTTTTTTCTCTATTTTCTCTATTTTTGAATTTTTGTGAAAATCTTGCTTAAATCTTGTTTTAATGAGTTGAAAAGTATTTAATAATGTTTATTTATCAATTTTGATCATTATCCATGCTTGAGAACTGAGAAAAACAGGTTGGATTGAAGATTTGGACTCGGGAGGCCGAGAACCCGTGCGTGAAAATTTATGGAATTTTTCAGATCGACAGGCCGAACTTGATATTCGGTAGGCCGGATTCAAAGGATTGGCAAGCCAGATTCATACCACCGGCAGGCCGAACCTAGAAAAGTTCAGCCGACCGGACTTGGTCTTCCGGCAGGCCGAACTGTGCAGTTCGGTCGGCCGAACTAAGGGGACCGGCAAGCCGACCGAACATAACTCAAATTTTATGATTTTTACCTGTTTTTACTGTTTTGAACCCCGATTGAAATTTCAACTTTATAAAATGACTTTATAAACCTAAATGGCACACTAGGACACTATGAGATGATTTAATATCATAGGATATCTCGGATTAGATACTAATAGACCTAGTTTATATTTAAGGTTGTGCGTGGATCCGCGGAGCTAACGTATAGTGAACCGAGATTACGGTGTGGGACACCGACACGGATATCGAGGCAAGACTTCTACCCTTTTTCTTTGGTAGCCCTATTTCAAAATGATTTAAGCCAAAAATGGATTTTTATCAAATGTTTTCGATGAATGATTGAGAAATGTTCATAATGAACTTCATAAAGAATGTAAATGACTATATTCGGTAAACAGAGATTTTAATAACTAAAGAAAGATATATGGGCATGATGTCATAACAGAGATCGGGTCGTGTAGTGAACGACCTTGGGGGCAGGTCCTGAAACCCAGCTGGGCCACTTCGGTGGTGAATATTATGGTTTGCCTGAAATAATAAAAAGGTACTTTTGATAAACGAAAGTATTTATTTAATTTTATTTTATTTATTAAAAAGTGTTTCATTAAACTATTTATCTGTTTATTTTAAGATATAGTCCTACTGAGCCTTTCGCTCACGTTTTACTTGTTTTTAAATCTTATCCCTAGGTGAATATCAGCTTAGGATTGGAGAAGAGTCCGTTGACCGGACTTACGACCAGTAGAAGATTTGGGTAGCTTGTAGTACAATAAATCAAGGCATGTAAGATCTTAACTTATTCTTTTATTTTAGACTATGGTTGTATTGTAATATTGTCAGTACTATATGTGTGTGCACAATATGTAGGCCAGTGGGACCCATATTCGTTCCACCTCATATTTAAATATTTTTAATGTTTTTTTTATTTGCTTAATTATTATAATGGTTTATTTTATTTCCTTAATTTATTCTATTCGAACGATTTTAAAATTATCTCATTTTTATTTATAAATTTAATTCTAAAACCCTGTTTTTAACTAAATCTTTATTTAATTAACTTAATTAAACCATCACGTCACCTCCCGTACTTCGGGGCATGACACTCTCTCGAGATGGGAATTTGAGACTATACCCAATCTTAAACTTGAATCATCCCACTTATGATCGTCTTCCTTGTTAAGTTCACCAATGTAAACTTTGGACCCACGTATTATTATTCTTCATTTAAAGTGATACTTTATTGAATTATAATTTCCTCAAACATAATCATTTTCATCCTATTGGCTTTTAATTATGTTAATTACTAAATTATGAGCGCGTCAGCTTAATATATGGTGTACTTTTTAGATTGAGTTCTACTATTTTATTAGTAGTAAAGTTATAATCCAATAAAATTGAATAAAATTGTCCTTTTCTTTTCCCTTTTTTTTCGTTTATCTCTAGGATGTGACTTAAAAGAAAACGCCTATAATGGCTATTTGAGTAAAGACCTTATGAAAATATATTTAAATTGTCTTTCACTTAATTTTGAATATGGGGCCTCCTCAATTGACACCTTATTCAACATTAATCATTTCAAGCATGATTAATATTTTTCATCTAGATTAATTTTCTATATTTTATCGTTTTCTTGCAAAAAAAAAGGGGGAATAATTTCGGTTAATGTTTTTTTTCATACTCTTTGTTTGATATAGTGGTGGGAACTACGGTTTCTACCACAAACTCAGTTATTAATTGTATAAAGCTTTTATATGCTACGATAGCAATAAAAAAAATTGCTACAGTATAAAGCTCTTATATGCTAAAGGAAAAATGATTCAAACTAACGATTCCTACTACATTTCAAATACCACCTAATGTTTTTATTTCCCTTTTAATCATATTACCATTTAATGGTGTAATTACAAGCTATTCAAAACTTCAACGTACAATATTAATAAGCCACGTGTCAGATACAAAGTGAAGACGGTGAAGCGACATGATGGTAATAGGATGACAGAATTTTGTGAAAAGTAGAGGAGTACTAGACCGTACAGTGCAGCAGCTTTTGTAAATCAACAATGACAGTACATTTCTTTTTACCTTCCATTTTTTTTTATATTTATTTGATTTCGTATGACAGGTGTCTGATTTTACGTTAAGACAGGGCTTCGAGGAAATTATTTTCACAATAATTATAGAAAAGTATGATTTTAGTCCATAATTTTTTATTTATTAATTTATAATTTTTTTATTTTAATTGCTATAGAATCAATTTAATAATTAAACTATTAATTTTAAAAACTAATTTATGACTTTTTTGATAATTTTTAAGACCAATTTGTCATATTTTTTGTTTAAAATTAATTGTTTGACCATTAAATTAGTTCCTAAGCAACTAAAATTAAAGGGTTGGAGACTGATAAATTAAAAATAAAAAGTTAAAGACCAAATGATCTTTTTCATGAAATATTAAGGACTATTAAAACAATTTACCCTTATTTTTATTCATTGGTATCACTACCCTACTTTGTTTTCCCTTTTAAAAAAAAATTAAACGTCCGTTTAATAGCTGTGATTGGAAATTTTTTTATGGTTTTAACTATTTTTATTTCAGTATTTTTTTATAAATTAAAAAAAAAAGGTATTTAAATTGGTCTCCCAAATAGACAATAAGTATACTAGAGCTTTAATATTGAAACATGTACAATTAAAAAAATGAAATACGTAAGTAATCATATTTTTTTTTTCTCCTTTTCCTTTGAATATTGAGCATTAATAGTAGTAGCAAAAATTTCTTAGCACCGAATGCATTCAGAGTATGATTATGTAATCTCATGCCAACTAATATTAACATTAGTAGTAGTAGCAAAAATTTCTTAGCACCAAATACATTTAAGAGTATGATTATGTAATCTTATGCGAATTTTGAATTTTTTAGGGTGTTTAATATCATCAGTTTTAACAAATTTTTTAGTTGTGAAAACTCTTACATATTATAACATAAAAAATAGGCAAATTATAAATCTTACACGTTATAGGGCCTGTTTGTTTGGGGTTTATTGAGTTTAAACCCGAATTTTAAATTAAATAGATATTTAATTGGATAATTTTGAAACCAAAGTTAATTTCAAAATGACCCATACTCAAAAATAGTCAACCCTTAATTTCAAAAAATTCAAAGTCAACAAACTCTTTTTTTGACATTTCAGTTCAAATGTATTTTCTTAATTCATATCTAAACATAATTCAAATTTTATTTTTTCAAACTTAAAATCAATTATACATCAAAACATCAATTTAGATATCACTTCAAACTATATTTTTATTTTTTTATCCCAAATTTATAAATTTAATCTATCATAATTTCAACCGTGAAACAAACCGACGCATAATGTTTTTAAGTTTAACCAATGCTCTGAATAACCGGTGATTATGATTACAATGCCGGAGGAGATTTGTGGCCTTTGGGGAACTCTAGACCAATGTGAAAAAATTACCAGGAGTTTTGCCATTGGTGGGAGAGACCTCGAATCACGTGACAATGGCAGAAAAATTGATGATCCCAAAGCAAGCGCCGCATGTGCATCGGTCATGTGCATGTTAACATGGGCAAATTAAAAATTTTGGTAATTCTTATTGTATTGGATTTGCAAACCCCCACAATTTTTTTGCCAGAAAATTATTCATTTCTTTTGAAAAGATCTTGGGTTTTTTATGGTGTAATATTGTAACAGATTTAAAGTATATTATAGCAAAAAAAAAAATATAATATTATTATAATAATTGCTGAATAATTTTACTGCCCCTAAAATATTATAAAATTTATTATACTTTATTTTAGTGTAGTCCTGATTTACACTACATTTAACATTTCCTCGTAGTTCAATTTACAGTAGATCTAACATTGTTATTGGGAAGTTACAAAAATTCACATTTTAGACTCATTTTGTGTACTCGCCCAAGCATACCCAGAGACGAGAAAGAAAGAATGGAACATAAGCGCAAATCTAAGACTTAAACTTAAAATACTGTAAAATTTTAAAATTTAAACTGAAAAAACGTATTTGTATCAAAATTGAATTGAACCAAAATTTTTTTTGTTTGGAACTTTTTTGGATGGCCTCGAAAAGATTTTCATTGCGTTTGGTAGCTAGGACTAAACCGCGATTTAGACTATTTTTTCGATTATAAATAATATAAAATTTTTATATGTTACAATAACATAAAAAAAAAATACTACAATATAAAATTTTTATATACTATAATAAAAATTGTTCTAACCTAGAAACAAACTATTTAATCCATTTTTGTAGTTGGAGCACTGTTTACATCAAAAGGCAAAGAGACGTATTAAATCGGCACATGTCGGTGGACATGGGCCGTGGGCCCAACTGGCACGAGATAATCTGTAAGCTGGTACCTATGGCACATGGACAGCGGTGGGGATGGGAGACAGGTCTATCACCAAGAAGACACTATTGCACGCAAATGGACTTACATCTTGCTACGTGTTCCATTACTATTGGCTGCAATGCCTCATGGCTAATTATACAAATTTGCATCCAAATTCATTGAAACATTCAAATCTTGTGCCTGTTTTTGGAATCATTTAACGAAAGACATGCTCATAACTATGTCAAAATAATATATAGACTTGTATTGGAGGGTTACAGTTTTTATAAAGATATATTTTAACAATAATTAGTAATATGACGTGACAAAAATTTAACCTAAATAATTATAATGAATTTTTTTAAATTATAAATTTTATTACAATCGTAAGACTTATATCAAATGATCAATAAAAACGATATCTGTTGAGGTTGTGCTCAGTATCATCCTAGAGGACTGCCCTTGTGGTAGCTCAGTCATCTTACTCGGCAAGATCATCGAAAAAACAACCCGCAGTTTCACGTGCTCGGCCCTTCCTCCCAAGGTGCTCCACATGGCCCCTATTAGTCGCAACACAAGGCATCGCCTCCTCGGGAAGAACATGTACTTTGGTCGAACTATTAGAACCTGCAACTAGGCAGCAACTCATCATAAAAAGGTCGACATATGGCCTCATTTCAACCCCCAGATGGAGACCAATCCTCCTGTGGGGATCTCGACACTTGTCACCTACTCCCTAACAGGTCTTGATGTGACACTCGGGTCATGAATCAAGCCCACCTAACACCCTGTTTAAGTGATAGCCTATAAATAGAGGGCGTTTACAACAGCTCCAGATAACGTGCTCTTTCCTAACTAACTCAACTTGTGTATCTTGCTGAACAGGTATTAGACTTGAGCGTCGGAAAGCCTTTAGCCGACACCACACCGGCGCCTCCTTACCTTCGTTGCGTCCCTCTTCTTGTTACAAGTTCACCCCAGTAGCCGAGACGAACAAAAAGAGCCGTCCAAGCACCATATGCAAGTGCACGTGGTATTGACAAACAACATTTCAAAACTAGACCTCAACAGTACCATTAAAAATACGACTATTACAATTATACCCATATATATATATATATATGTGTGTGTATTGTTAGTGCCATTGATGGAGACAATCTTGTTACTATGTCGGCTTTCTTTGGCTATAATTATGATTTTTTTCGAAGGACTATAATAATGATTTTTAGACTACACTTTCATGCAATCTCAGAATTTAGCTTAATTTGGCGTTTTATCAATATATATATATATATATATATATATATATATATATATATATATAAACTTAGTTTGGCGTACATTTGGCAAGATGGGAACTAGTCATTTAAAAAAAAAAAAAAGAATTTTCTACAATTACTTGATTGACCAAAGGAACCTTCAAGTTACTGTTTCCTTTTTTTTTTAAAAAGAAATTTTTGTCCTTTTCCATCTGTGAAAAGTGAAAAGCACAAGATTCTTTCTTTTTTGATGTTTAATCTGCTTCACAAGTTTGCGGTCACGTTTCTATTCCTTCTCTAACGGAAGCACCTCATGACTTTCCCGGGAATCCACCACTGATTTAAACGTTCTGTTTTCGTTTCTTTTATTTATTGTTTTTCCACTGAAACAATTATTGTTCATATTACACGATCATCAGGCGGAGAGGATAAAATTCCACGTGCGTCCGTACAACAACAAGAGGTCACACGTGTACTTATATGCAAAACTCACATGGGTCAAGCCACTGGGAACCTTCATAGAGAACTCACATGATCCTTTCTCAATCCATATTACCAGAAATATTTGTATTTAGTTAGAAAGGCTAACAATAAAGAGACAGATCCCATGTTCTCCTTCTCGCTCTTGGATGGAAACAGATACCATGTTCTAAACCTTCAAAAGGTAACTGTGAATTGTAGTTAAAAACGCCACCTTTCAAATTCAACTGCCCCATTTTACACTGTTTAGGGACAGCATTTAGAGCACTCTCTCTCTCAATATTTGAACCAAAAAGATAGTTAGAACTACAAAACGTTCCCATATGCCAACACTAATTACTAAACATAAACAAACATATAATTCGAGTGTTACCGGGAGGAGAACCAAAAATCATTTCAGGTCCTCTTTATCTCGCACTCCTCCACAGTATTCTAATTCCAAAACTTAAAGCTGAAACCAATACAAAAAAAGATTCACTAACTAGAAAATAAAACACTCTCATTTTGGAGGATTACAGAAAAAAAAGAAGGAAAGAAAAAACCCACATCAAACCGTGAGGTCCTCTTTAAAGCTCACCCACCAACCATTTCCCTCTATTAGCAGAATGAAAAAATTATAAAGGGCATAAACGCAATGATAGAAATTTCTATTCCTCCTCATTCTGACTTTCATCTTTGACAAGCTTGATCATGTCATCGATTCGAAGAATTGTTATGGCAGCTTCTGTTGCAAACTGAAGAACACATAATTCAAGGGAAGCGCATTAGAAGCTCGTAGTAAAGCAACCAATAATCAATGGTTAATATATCTGAAATGTGTCAATTCTACCTGAATTATCTTCACTTTGCTCATTGCCGGCTCAATGACTCCAGCTTCCAGGTTGTTGCGAACGGTTCCCTTTAAGAGGTCCAATCCCATGCTGCAAGAGTTTTGGATGGAGCCAAAAATTTAGTCGTAGAATAGGTGACGATTACAATTTAAGAAAATGCATTTTGGCTGAAGCAACTACTACTATATACCTTGTTATATTCAAATTTTACAAAAAGTTTCCTTGGTTCTCAAACTCTGCAGTGTTGGTACTAGAAAGTTTATGCTACCATAGGACAAACTATTTTCTCACTTGTTAACTATTTTCTCACATTTGGCCAAAATACTATACGTATAAATTGGAATAAAAAAACACAAGGGAAGATGAAAGCAACGAAAAACCGCCCTTTCCTCCAGTTTGGAGGACCAATCCATCTGTGGCGCCCTCACAAAAAAGAGAGGGGGAAAAAGAATACTCTACTAAGCAAATTGATACCTAGATAAATGCTTCTTATCAGCCTTCATTTGTGCAGTGTGATGGTATGCCCGCAATTTTGCCACCAACTCAGTGGCGTCCTTGGCAGCATTGACAGAGAGCACCTGCACAGGGAAAGGTCAATGGCATTGACATTATATTTCTGAGAGCTATAGGCACATATCTTTGACCCATGACTTGAACAAAATCAAACCTTGGGTATTATTAGCAAAGATTCAGCAAACTCTGCAATTGCCAACTGTTCACGTGATCCCAAAGTTGTAGCAAGGTATTCCAAATAGACAGATAATGCAGCCTCAACTGCACCGCCTCCTGCTACAATCTGTATTGTCAATCAAGATCAAATGAATATAAAAAGCATAAATAACAGTCAAATGGGCTCCATCTTGCAAAAATGAGGTCACACCAAAAAACCCTCAAACAATTCCTTTTCCTGAACCCACTGCAACTCCGAGATTTCATCAATAAATGATAATGATATCTTTGGTAACAGCGTTTTTTGCGACTGGGGCCCCTAAATTTTTTGACCTTTGGCACTTGAGTCCACATTTTGACAATTTAAACAACAGGGAAGACAGATGTAAATAAAAGTTAGCTTAGGATGCCAGTAAAAGAAAGTCAAGCCATTCTCCTATTTCATCAGTTGCTGCTCAGAAAAAAGGAGGGGGGGAAGATTAACTCAACTACTTAATTAAGCAAGCTAAGAAGAGCGAACGACTTAAATAACAATTAGAAACTCTTTTAAATTAAGCAGACAGGTAATGCCAAGTTTACCGTGTTTGATTCCAGGGTCCTCTTCACAATGGACAAAGAATCATGCAAAGCTCTCTCCATCTCATCAAGCATATAGTCATTGGCACCTCTCAGGATCAATGAAACCTACAAACAATGTATCACTGTAAATTAATCCATCTTACTTGCAATAACAGATATGAAGTGACCATGCATAACATTCAAAATGCAATACTATCTTGCAGCCAGTTGCGTTGACTTGTTATGTTGTATAACTTCACCACCTATTCATTTTTTCCCCTTTTTTTTCCAAGAAAAAGATTTTTTATATTTTGAAGAGGGGGCTTCAAAAGAATGATGGTTTATTAAAAGAATGCTTAACTTTGTCAAGTTTATGAGTTACTTTAAGGCAATTAATCCTAACATTTGAAAAGTGTATCGAATGTTGAAATTAATTCAAATGACTCACTGCACTTGTAGTTTTGGTCCCTTTTATCATAATCACGTCATCATCTGCAATGCGCTCCTCCACAACTTCTTCAGCAGATCCAAGAAATGATGGCTCGAATGTTTCCTCCCCTTCCATATCAGCAAAAGTTGAGACCTGAAAGCCCATAGACATATTGAAAATGCCAAACATCATAACAGGGTTAGACCAGCCAGATTTCTGTAGAACTAGTCATAAAATGGATGGACATACTTGAATAACAGGTACAAAAAACAAATACTATCATCATCCAAATTGTTTGCCTCAATACCATGTGATAAGCAGACATTTAACACTCATCAAAAGCAATGAGAAATGCTAACTAAAGGAACGGAGAAGCAAATTACCAAGGTTGCACCAGTAGCCTTGGCAACATGCCGTATATCCTCTTTCCGAACACGTCTCACAGCAATAGCCCTAGCCTCAACAAAATACTGCAAAAATGAAAATGAATATGAATCAATCCATAAACCAGACGCCATGATTATGTGACATGAAATAGGCATTATGTAACACAATTTTTCAACAAATAAATAGATACGTTTTAACCCATTTTCAACCACAATAATAGTAAATCTTTCCGCAATAATAATTAAATGGGGAGTTTTTTCAACAATAACAATTGAATAGTAAATCTTTTCAACAATAATAATCGTCCACACTCCCTAGCAAGCTGGAAATACATAAATCAAATAAATGAACAGAAGTTTAACTTTAATAAAGAAAAAAAAAGAAGGCTTTAGCATGCATGCCACTTCTTTAGAATCATGGTCATATTACCAAGACCCACACGTTAAGCAACACCGATGAATTTTCAGCGAGCACTTGCAGTGTAGAACTTGAAAGAACCAAACCAAACAAAATGAAGGAATCGAGTGAAAGATGTAATTATATAATGAAAGATGCACTCCATTCAAGTTAGAACTTGAAAGAAATGTGGCATGCTATACAAACCACTAGCAAGATAAATGGATGCTCATGCTGGATGCCACTAAAGCATTTTGAGAAACGCACAACAAGAAGCTTGCCTTAAGTGCCATGTCGTCAATCCCTTTTGTAGTCAGAACAACATTCGCTCCTGCTTTGAGAAGTTTCTCGATACGTTCTTTTGTCATATCAGCCTCCCTGTTAGAACATGCATTTCACCAGTTGAATAATAACACATCGATCTGAAAAGAGTTTTGATATACATTAACTCCTCACCTTTGACGAATTTTTTCAAGCTCCCTGGGATCAGTTACTAATACTTGAACACCCAACTGCATTTTCGTTTTCTGAAGATTAAAGTCAATACAGGCAATTCTTGCAGAGGAAACTCTGATAGGCATTCCTTGTGCAGCACGACCTGTATTTAGAGCATACCCATTCAAGAGATAACTGTCTTTTGCACTTTTTCCATGAGCTTTCAAAATATTAATCCCCTGGAAAAGTAAAAACAACATGTTTCAGTACATGCAATTAGAGCCTTGCAAAAAACCATGGAAATTTTGCTGCAGTACAATTTTTTAAATGATAATATATAGATCGCCTGCATCCCTTAAATCATATACACAGACCATCTAACCTTCATCATAAACATACATAGTGAATTAACTGTAACGAACCTTGATTGGGTATCTAATTTCCCCTCTAGCATTTGTCATTTTTACAGCTTGTACTGCATCCACGACCTAAAAAGAATTTCCGTTAATACACCAGAAGACATCCAAGCAGAAAAAAACAAAAATACAATCATAATTAGAAAGATCAACGACACTAATTAAGGCTACTATTGCCCCAGGGACCACAAGATAAAACCTGACCAATAAAGTATTTAAAGAAAGAAAAGAGTTTAAATCATGGACAAATTCAAACCACATTTGTGAAAGAAACACACTCTTAACCTCCACACTTGGATTCTAATTTTCAGTTCAAACATAAATCTTTAAGGAAATATACTCAGATCTCTGTGTCATTGACAATGGCTTACTAAATTTGCAAAGAAATCGCTGTCACCAGCTATCAACTTTGAGGACATGCTTGTCTTGGCACAATTTGTCAAAGAATCTTTTCCAAGCTTCTCAACCTAGAATAAGAAAAACAAGAAAAAATTCAATCAGGAACATCGTGTAAATTGACCACATCATAACCTTTCGTACTCCAACATGAGAACAGAAACCCATGAAGGATAATTTTGTGGGTATGAGACCATTCAATGAATGAATTACATGACATCTTCTACTCCAAGCATTCATGAGTCATAATATCTTCACTTGAGACAATGCAGTATTAAGTTCACATAGAATGATAATTTCATTCTTGAGCTATAAATGTACAAACACACATTCAATAACTAAGACTAAGGCCTTGCACAAACACCACGTGTTATAGTAATACTGCTGCATGTATGTCACTCACAGGAAAGTACCAAAAACAAATTTCCAACTTTCGACAAAGTTTTAAAGACCAGACTTAGCAAGGAAGCCTTACCTTCACAGCTAATTTCTCTTCAACATATTTACATGCCTCCCTCATAGCAAGCTGTCCACATTGAAAAACATAAAAAAATGTCAGGTAAATCTAAAAACAATACCACCAGCAATGGCCAACAAAGCACATCGTGTAAGAAAGCATTACAAACAAACTTATAAAATAGAAGGGAGGGAAAAAGAATCCAACTTACTCTGTAACCACTGATTATAGATGTCGGGTGAATCTTATTCCTCACGAGATCATTTGCCCTCTGCAGTAATTAAAATAGCATGACATATTACTATTGATCATCCTTCGTGAAATCAGATAAGCAACTATAAGAATACTGCTTGCCTTAAGCAACTCTGCAGCTACAATGACAACCGAAGTAGTCCCATCTCCAACTTCTCTGTCTTGAAGCTCGGCCAATTCTACAAGCACCTAATACACAGAAAGAGCAATTCAAGTACAAATAACACACACCAAACTCTAACAAGATTCTCTAGACAAGGAAATGTGGAGAAATGGGCAACTTTTGACACCCACCTTGGCAGCAGGGTGCTCAACTTCTAACATCTTGAGAATGGTTGCTCCATCGTTAGTAATAGTCACATCACCAATATCATCAACTAACATCTGAAGTAAATCAAACAAATTAATTAACATATTATAAGGACACTACAAAGGACACACAAAAAAAAAGAAGAAGCAAATACTCTACTAAATGTGCTTGTCAATCAAATGTAGGCGATGAAATCAAAACTTCTACAACGTCGTTTGGAGAGATGGAAAATACCTTGTCGAGACCAACGGGACCGAGCGAGGTTTTCACAATGTTGGCGACAGATTGACAAGCTACGACTATATTCCCCCAAAATACAAAGAAATACCATAACATCAACTCATATACATATACATATAAATATATATAATATATATATAGAGAGAGAGAGAGAGAGAGAAGAAATGCGAAGTAAAGCAAAAGATGTAGAGAGAGAGAGAGGAAGTACCATTTTGTGTGCGAACGTCCTGACCGTACTGGCGCTCGCCCAAAATATCGGGGGTTTGAGCGGATATAGCCATTTCGGTGGTTGGATCGGAGAGAAAGCGGGAGAGGGAGAGAAAGCCCTAACCCTAGGTCAGATCTGTGGAAAGCGGAGAAAGACGGCGATGGAAATATCGAACTGCCTCTGGAAAGTTCACAGATGCGAAAAAATACCAAGCTTTGGTGGCGCTTTCTTACGAGTCCGCTCAAACGAAAGGGTTTTACATGCCACGACGTCGTTCAGTTTTCTGTTTTTTCACACAATTCATTTGAATTTGAGATCTACTATTTAACTCAACACGTTTGGGCCGACAATTTTAGACACAATATAATAACATGATACAAAAATAATACAAGATAAATAGGTTTAGACTGCACGTTTATTAATTGGGCCATATATGGGTTGACATGAATAACACGAAAATAAATAGGTTCAATTTGTGCTAACACGTTTAACACAATTTAATTAAACGGGCCGTAAACGTGTCGACATGACACGACACGACCCATCCATTTATAAGACATTTAAACCTAAAAATAAAAATATTTGTAATAGGTTAGTACTAATTAAATATTGTGTTTTTGTTAATTTTTTTATTGGTTTTTTTTTATTTTTAGTTAACTAGGTCATAAACATGCCATATGCTTATTGTTATCATGTCAACCCATCACAGCTTGCTTAGTAATCGTGTTAATCTTGTTGTGCCGTGTTACACATGTCATAGACGGGTCGTGTTCATGTTTGTATTTTTAGAAAATTTATTAATCATGTCGTATTCGTATTCGGTCTAATGTGTCATGTTGTAAATATGATGACACGAACGCGACACACCTACGATTTTGCCAACCCTAACCACGTCCTTATTAATTGGGCTAAAACTAACCCAAATTTTGAAAACTGACGCACACTCTCAAACTTTAAAAGCTAGTGAAAATGCCCTTTTGTGACATTTATTCCATAAAGTTTTATATTTACCTTTCAAACTTTAAAACATTAACGAAAATACCTCTTTTCTAACATTTTGTTTATAAAGTTTTATTTTTACCCTTCGAATTTTGGTAACTATCTCATCTTGCCCCCTAAACTTTAAAAACTGGTATTTTTACCCCTTAAACTTTTTTTTTTATTTTATTTTCTAGTCAATAATTTTCACACAAGTCAAAACTCAAATTTCTCACCTCAATAGTTGTTTTTTTTTTTGTATTGTTTAATGCCCTTTTTTGTTAAAATATTTTATATAGGCACGTGCATAAATACACATATTTGAAATTTATATATATATATATATATTTTTTGCCTGTATATTCTTTTAATTTTTTGATTGCAATTCATTTTTCTTTTCTTTCATTAAACAAGCACAGACATCCCAAAAAAAAAAAAACTCCATATCCTTCCAAAAAACGACACAATATCAAAAAGATGGTTTAAAATTGTTGACTCAGTTCACAATTTAAGACTTTTAAGTAAGCAATTTGAGTTTTGACTCGTGTAAAGACATATTAACTAAAAAATAAAAGAAAAAAATTTAGAGGGTAAAAATACTAGTTTTTAAAGTTTAGGGGCAAGATGATATATTTACTAAAGTTCGAGGAGTAAAAGTAAAACTTTATATACAGAATGTCACAAAAGAGGTATTTTTGTTAACATTTTAGAGTTTGAGGGATATTTTTGCTTACGTTTTAAAGTTCGAGGGATGTACATAATAGTTTTCAAATATCAAGAGGCAAAGTGACAAACTAACTAAAATTCAAGGGATAAAAATAAAACTTATCCTAATTTTTATTTTAAAGCATAAGAGATTTTTTTTAAAATGAATAATAAAGACCATTAATTTGTTAGAATTTCTACCACAACAACGGTCACTTTCACTATTGATAAGTACAATGTTAGTTGTTCCAATGATGTGTAAAACTATTTTACTTGTTTTGATTTAGGAATAGGTATAGTTTTGTGTCACACTTGGTAAATTTTTAACAAATACACTTATAGATCAAACTACTAAAAATGTTATCATAACAAATCTTACCGAATGTGAAAAAAAGGGCAATTCCCTGACTTTACCTTTTAAAATAATTTCTTAAAATACATTTTAAGGATTCATGAGGTATTTGAGAATCTTGATTCAAACAAATGATTTTAATTATAACAATGTAAAGCTTTTACATACCATAGTATTAAACAAAAATAGACTATAATGTAATGCTCTCGCATGATATAGTATTTCGTCTCACGGGCACTGATCAATATTAACTACCAAAATTGTGTCAACTCTAAGTTTATTTGAATGCATAAAAAAATGTGATTTTTTTTTTACAAAAATAAAATTAAACAACTAAACTAAAAATCGAAGCAATTTTCAAAACTAACAAAATTCAATATTAACGAAATCGGGGTTTTCGATTTCACCAAAATAAATCAAGCCCACATTTTCTATTCACAATTAATCAATAATTATTCATATGCTGATAGTGAATTTCTCTAATTCAATTATTAGTCATTCTCAAGCACTAATAATCATATCTCAATCATGCAAATCCTTCATCTCTATTGAGATTTTAACATGTTGAAATTCATTAAGAACATAAAATCACAAACACTACACTAGACTCATAATTATCTCTAATTTATGATATTCTAATGATGTCATAATCATTAGGCATATTTAATCATCACTTCTCAGTCTCATAATTAAATACCAAATCATGTAAAAAATGGCTAGACAATCACACACATTAAGAATATATTATAACACTCAACAATATGAAATAAACATTGATTAAATTTAGAATTGAAAATGATGACCAATTATGGTTTTGCTACATGTACTCCTATACAAAAAAATTATGCTAATAATATTAAACATTCTAATAAGAATATTAAAAATGAGAGATTAGCAAAAGAAGAAGCTGTTTTAAAGATTGAAGCCAAAAATCTATTTTATGGGTGATTTGTCTTCTCTCTTGTTATACATAACCTCTTTTCTATTCTCTAAGTTAAAAGGTCTAGAAAATAACCCTAAAATTGTCTATATATATACTTGGGTTCATAAGAATAAAATTGGAAACAAATTACTCAATTTCTCAAAAATTTCACGAATTGGCATCACGACACTAGGCATTTTTGTGAGATTTCACTCCAAAGGACTGGCGTCTCGATGCTAATTGTTCAGCGTCACGACACTAGCCATTTTATCCAAATTTCATGCTCAGCGTCGTGGCCATTGTCAATGGGTGTCGTGACCCTAGCCTCTTGCTCAACTTCACGTTTTTCTTCATTTAATTAGTGTAGTCATGATATGTTGACACCCTAATGCTGAAATTCTTCTCATTTTTGACCAATTCAAGCCATTTTTGCTCCTAATACTCTTGGAATCAAACCCAAATGCTATCTCCTTTCTAACCTACAAGATAAGCATAAAAACAAATGCACATACGAAAATAAACTCTCGAAAACCAACAAAAAGCTAAGATAAGAGTACCAATTTTGTGAATGTAAAACTCTATCATCAACCGTTCCATCACAAAGTTATGCCTAAGCTACAAAAATTACATGTGTAGAAGGAATTATTAACATAGAATTAAAATGAACGATAAATCAAATCTTAAATTGTGTCGTTTCTTGACACATAATGCATATAACGTGTTATATCTAAATTATCGTTTTGTTCCACACCATGTTGTTTCTTTCAGCATATTGAAACAACATGCCACATTGCCAAAGAAATATTCTATAACTTAAAATTTAACTTGAATTTAGAGAAAGAATTCTTAAAATATCTCAAATGTAAGATATTACCACTTTTAAAAAAATACAAGGTATTATCTTTTTACAAACTCAAAATGAAAGGAAAAATTGAATCTTAAATTATGTCGTATAGAAGACTTGTCATTTCTAAAAAGAATGGGATTATTTTCATAGATATTCCTAAATTATGTTCCCTAATTCAAGTTGCCCCATAAATTTTCAAAACCATTCAAAACACCCTTTGATCTATATAAAACTATTCAAAATGCTCATTCCATCTAACACTGTCTATATTTTTAACAAATTTGTTGATGTGGCAGGGGTATGAAAGGTTTTCTATTTGATGAAAGAGTATTAAGGATTACTAAATAGTATTTAAAAGATAAATCATTAAAATTAGCAAAACAAATAATTTAAATAGATTAAATAATAATAATGAAAAAAACCTACATGGAATTCTTTCCTCTCCCCAATGAAAGTCCCTAACAATTCTTAAATCTCTGTGGCCATGGCTATGCCTAGATCTCAAAACAAAGCCACAACAATGCTTAATCCCTATGGCCATGGAAATCCCTAACCTTCTGTTAGACATGTATGCCCTAAGGAGTAAAAATGTAATGAGTTTTTGAAGACATTTTTATCAATAAAAAATTTATTTATTATTTATATACCAAATCTTGTCCTATTTACATTCATATTTGTTGAATGTATGATAAGCAAACAATAGTCTGAGACTGTCGGTCTAAACCTTTAAGAATTAGACATATGATGGACAGATTATGCGGAAGACACGATTCTTAAGGTGAGGGTCTAAATCATAAGATCCGTAATCGAGGGAATAAAGTTGGGCACTTTATTCATGTAAAGATTGTTATGTTGTCTATATCCCTATTGGAAGATGGTTTGTCTTGACCATCGGAGGTGGACTCCATGAATAGAAACATTGGCACGTTGTCATGGGTGACGATGTGTTGGATCGGGACATAAAGTGAATTAATTTGGATTAATAATTCTGTCTTGGCAAATCGATTTACTTTAGACAATCATTTTTATTGCATCTTAATCTTGAGATGACTAGTGGGCCCGTTGTCTTGACTTGTGTATTTTGATGTGACAAAGGGTGACACCCACATCTTAATAGTGGTATACATGCCGGTACGTTGGAGGCATGGCTTTTGATGACGTAGACCTATTATTCATATATATGGAATCCATAGCTCCTCTTTAAGAGTAGTGATATCCTCTTATATGCGTTATTCTGTAATTGAAAAACTGAAGCGCTCAACCATTTGGATACATAGGTGTAACCGTATGGTGTACTGTCTTTGGATGGTAAGTTTTTCAATGGTGAGATAATGGAACATAAGATAAAAATAATCAGGAAGGTAACAGAACTTGTCCTTAAGCCGATTATGGATAATCCTATGGGGATACGATACACTATGATATGTTATGGAGACTTAGTTATACAGGCTTAGTAATTCTATAGAGTTCGAGAGTGCAACTCCAAGCTTTTAGTGGAGTAGCGTTGGAGTTAATAATTATGAAATATATATCTGGGATATTGGGCTTCATAATTATCGGGAGCTTGAACTATATAGGTCCATATGGTCCCCTTTGCTAGCTCACAAAATCCTGTAATGATATGGTGTGCTTTTTACAATAATTGGTGACTTATGTCGATTTATTAGATTGGTTGAAAATTTGGAAGAATCAAATAATTTATGTCTGTTTGTCGGTTGAATTAATTTTGTAAACAAAATTAATTCAAGATAAACCTGTTGAATTATTGGGTCAGATAATTCTTATCTGTTTATCAGTTGATTTTATTTTGGATAAATTAAATCAAGATAAACTTGTAGAATTATTAAGAATCTATTTATTTTTTTAGAGATTATCTAGATAAAGTTGTTTTAATTAGATAACTTCTCTATTGGGTTATTTGAATTAAAACTGAGGCTTTATCCTATAGAATCCCGGGTGGAAAATAAAAGATTCGCGTGATTTTTATTTCGGCAGTTCGGCATGCCAAACTTAAAGTTCGGCCTGCCTATGAAAAAGTTCGGCCTGCCTATGCGCGAATAAAAAATCGCGCATTTTTACGCGTTTTTACGCATATCTTATCCGATATAGACCCGAATTTGGTTATGCTTTGAATTTTTGAGACCTTATCTGATAAGGAATGACCCTAGACCCAACCTCTATAAATAGGGAGTGAGTTTAATGAGTTATTAAGATCAATAGAGAGATTAAGAGTGATACTTTACTGGTGATAATCTGAAACTCCCTGAGAGCTCTTGTTCACAAATCACGAACACTAGCTTTGGGTTCTCTCAATTGGTTGGAAGGAGAGTCACCTTGAGCAAGATCTGTACGTGTGAGCCCACACTCACTCCGATCGTGGATAGAGAATAGCAATCCGATTGTGGATAGAGAATAGCAAAGAAGACCAGTTGGTTGAGGCTCTTCTGGAATGTTACTTCTCTACACAGATTTCGGGAGCTTTTCGGCGAATACAAGGTCAGTAAGATCAGGTTAATTTATACATATAGTATGTCAAACTTGTGTTTTGGAAAATACTATGATTTAAAATTTTTAAAATTCCGCTGCATATTATTTTTCCAACACCTTCCACCCACGAATTACTAGTTAAAGCTAAAACAATACTTTAAACAGTCCTTGCCAAAGTCTTTTATTAACTTTAGGCGATGCTTAGAACATAACCAGCGTGATTGAAGTGGAGGAAGACATGCTGTTGATGATATACCCCACGTGAGGGTGCTCTTGAAATTTAAAAGGTTTTGTGTGGGTGGCGACAATTGCAAGGCGGTAGGCTGAGTTCATATAGGTGGCAGTGAAATCATAAAACGGCTAGTCTGCTTCGCGATATGGGGCGATATGTGGTGGCTTTTTGTGCTTGACACTTCAGTGCGGTGGGGTATGGTTAGAGATGCGTGACAACACTTTTATGGGTGATGACTTGCTGGCCATGAAAATTGATTATGGTATTATTTTAAGTCTGCAAGTAAAGAAGAACCTGCTTTTATTTTGGGTTTTGGTTTTTTTAATAAATTTTTTTTATTTATTTCAATGTATTATTTTTTATATTTAGTTATTTTATATACTTAATTATATTTTAATGACTTTGATTAATTCTTAATGTATGTCACATCAACAAATTCATTAGAATTATTAAACGGAAGTGGATGAGGGGATGTTTTGTATGATTTTCTATAGATTAGAGGTGTTTTAATTGGCTTTGAAAAATTGGGGCAATTTGAATTACGGTGCATAGTTTGGAGACATTTATAAAAGCAATCCAAAACAATGATACCGTTCCATCCTAAATTATGTCGTTTATTGATTTGTCGTTCATGAAGAGAATCATTTTGTTCCATACGATATTGATTTTCTTTGTCAGACGAAGAAAACGACATGTCGTATAGAAGAAGAAACATTCTACTACTCGTTCCGCACACGTGACTTTCCGCAATTATCCAAGCTGGCCTTCAAAAAAGAAAAAGACAAAGAAAAAAGCGCCAAATTTTGCAGTTCACAAAAATCTCCGGTTCGGCCAAAATGGAAGTCTCGAAATTCCTCTTCGTCACACCTTTACTTCTCTCTCTACAACTCCCATGGCTTCGTGCCTGTTTCTCCCAACGATTCCTTCAAAATTCCGAAAACTTCCGAAACACGGCTCCCAGTCCCACGCCCCTCAAATCACCTGCTCGTCCGTCACAGCCCAATCGCAGATAGCCAAGCAAGATCTCCTCAGCCTCATCGCCGGCGAGGACCGAGGCCTCAAGACCCAGCGCAACCCGACGAAGCTCGCCTCCATAGTCAAGGCCATCAACACCCTCGCCGACGCGCCGGCACCGTCACAACCGGGACATCTCTCTGCGCCACGTGGCGGCTCCTCTGGACCACCGAGAAGGAGCAGCTCTTCATCATCGACAAGGCCTACTTCTTCGGCACCCGTGCCAGCAACGTCTTGCAGGTCATTGACGTCGAGAAGAGGAGCCTCAACAACGTCATCACTTTCCCTCCCGACGAAGTTTTCTTCGTCCGCTCAGATATCGAGATCGCTTCCAAGCAGAGAGTGAATTTTAGGTAATTACGTGATTTTTTTTTGTGTTCTTTTGTTTTTGTTTTTGGATTCAATGTGGCGCGCGAAGCAGAGTGAATTTTAGGTTTTTTTATTTTTATTTTTTTTGTTTTGGAATTCTACATCGTGCGCGACTTATACTTGTGATCGAGGAAGTAATATCTCCAATTGTATGGAAATAACGTCGAAAATTATATCGTAAATATGAATTATACATATATACGTATATGTGAATCAAGGAAGTAGCTATATCCAGTTTTATGGAAATGATGTCGTAAATATGGATTTTATCAATGTGATTTTGGAAATCTATTAGCCTATACTCTGGCTATTTCTTTAAGTACCGGCATTTTTGCTCTCGGTGTGAATATGATCAGATAGATGTGTTTTTTTTTGCTCTGATATTTTTGGTTGTGTTAGATTTACAAGCGCTGTTTTGCGCGGGAAGAATGGGAGATTCCGTTGCCACCATTTGGACAGGGCTGGTGAGTATTTTGTTTTGAGATCTTAGGTAATTTGTAATTGCATATTCGAATTTACATCATTGTACTGTGTCTCTTTTTCACTCATTCAGAGTTTTGATTGAAATTGTTGTGGCATATTGAAGTATGCTTATATTAGTGTGCCTTTCGATCGCATTTGATCTCAAAGAGGGAATAGTTTAATGTTGAAGTCTTACATTAGAATACAGTTCGTGAGGGATTAAAACAAACAGCTAAATGCAAAGTCAGAGGAATCTTTAAAAGCAAGATAGATACAGTAAGTTTTGTTTGGGTTTGTAGTGGCCTAGAAGTCCCAATTTTGGTTTCCCCTTATGTCAATCTGAATAAGTTAGTTGACATATTTTATCATTTTATGTAGCATGTACTAGTGTTGCTTGAGGCGTATCTAATCCTATTCTGTCTTCATTGAAGGTCCTATTGTTCAAGCAATTCGGCCATTCTATACGGTTAATTGAATTTGGTTGTCAATGACGTGTATTATTATGGCAGGAGTGTTTTTATCTTTCAATTTTCTCGTATTGAATTTTGTAACTAGCATCTTTTTTCTACAGGTTTGATACTATATATCTTGGTGATGAGATTCGAGTCGTGAAAGACGTCAGGGGGGACTGCTTAGTGGAAGATCGTGCTCCGTATGCTTGGAAAGAATTAAAAATAAAACTTCTGGCTTCGTTGTTGCATTATTGGAACATAACGTGAGTTCACTTATTTGAAAACGTTTTAGTGTTTGTAATCAATCTCAATCTCAATATCTTACTAGTCTAGAATTTTTGCCCTTGCTCATGATCGTAAGAGATTTGAAAATGCTGTGCCTTCCGTTGCTGAGTGCATTTTGTTTGTTTCAATCCAGTGTTCCTTAGTCAAGTGCTTCTTGTTTGGGCCTTAACCCATTAAGCCATTCCTCAAGCTTTTTTGTGTAGTGACCGTTCTGTAGATATTTAATTAACTTGTTGGCTGTTATCCTGGCAGAATTGTAATTTTTTTTTTTTGTTGAAAAGAGTTAGAAGAGAAGTTGGATGTGCTTACATTTTTAAGAAACTATATGTTTCAAAATTAAAATGAGAGGTTTGAACTTTCCTACCGTCCTTATACTCATCACTACTTTTGTCTCATACCGCTCTCAACCTATAGATAAGCCCAACAACTGGAGGTTAACGGTGAAATTTTTCTGGTGCCTTTCTTGAAATTCCATGCTTTCAGGGAAAACCTCTTTTAGTTTGTAATGTATTAATATCTATTCAAAGCGCTCAAGTGGATGAGGAATTTTGAGTGTTTCCTGTTTGAGTTGACAAGAATACTAAATTCAAGATAAAAGGATAAATTTGCATGACTGTAACAGATTTAATCTGGTATAGCTAGCGACTCTGATTTCATGTTGTTTTTGGATTAATACAATAGTACATTTTTCCCAATAGATAGCATATTCTTTTTTTACGTTGCTATTAAGAATGTTCCCTGGGCAGTATTTAGATAGATATCCCAAGCTTTCTAATTATCTTGTCAACTCCCAACAATATGAAGTAAGTAGTATTAAAATATTGTCGATGATTGCAGATATCGGTATTCTTTACCTTGATGCTTACGGTTGCACGCAACGCTCGTGAAGAAGACTAAATTGCTTTACATCTCTTTTGTGACTGGAAATAGTAAGGTGTGACAACTCTGTAACTTTTCCAACTTTTGCATTGTTTTCTCTTGACATTTTGCAGTGTTTTAGCCCTCTATTCCATATAAAATGTCATGCCTACTAGATATATACTTTGTTGTCATCTTTGTCTTTTGCTTGCTATAAATAAGTACGGCTACTTTTGCTGTAGGATTTTATTCCAATGTTGCGTCTTCCCAAATGGCTGGCCTCTCCCTCCATCCATGTACATGCATCCACCTGTGAGTGTGAATTAGAATATGTGCCTTACTGTTGTTATACATATATGATTTTCTTAATTGCTTATAATTTTCTTGCTACAATGACAGTTCCACTTTGCTCTTTTTATTATATTCTCCCACGATTTTCAAAGTAAAACTTGTAATATATGCTCCTATCCTTGACTTATTTTCCTGGCTCTACCCTCACTGCTGTGGATTTCGTTTTGTTTTTCATATGGTCTTGCCTTTACCCTTTTGACTTAACGTTGGCTTTTGCTTTTTCTCGCAATGCTCAAGGGTCATGCAACCTAAACTGATAGGTCCTATATTTTGACAACATTCAGCTTAAACTAATATCACATGGCCATTTAACCGTTTATATTGACATATAGGGTCTGTATGGTGGAGGCAGAGCTTTTAGAAGAAAATATTTGGCTTCATGTCCTCAAAAAAGAACTTCAGAAGTGTTTGGATGAAATATTGAAAAAGCTTTAGCTACTCGAAGCTCCTCTAGAAAGTACCATCTTAGATGTTTTAAACATTTTTATGTAGTAGTCATTTTTCATTGATGAATGACCAAAATGGGCTATGGGGCGTGGATTTATGCCCTTTAGGATTTGATCTGCAGAACACTTGACATTAACTCAACTGATGAAGAGGAAAAATGAAGGCTGGAAACCTAAAAACTGCAAAGCAAGGAGAGGGACTTGGTCGGTTTTGGTTCTAGACCAAGTCCAAGACCCCCCACCGAACACCTTGGCGCTTAACATTTAGGCGATTTGGTTTGTCGGTTTTGACGTCGCATTGACCCTAGTAATGTAGATCCACCAGGTTTGGCCTTCGGCAGCCTGCTTTTGTTTGCCGACTTTCTTGTACTGCTTTTATTCATAGAAGCTTAATAGGTCGTTTGTTACGTAGGTTCAAAACTGTTTAAAGCAGTTCAAACCATAAAGGCGGTTTAAATTGGCATTTGGTGGAGTAATAACTAAGATCAATTTAAACACCATAGAGGTGGTTTTAAAACCACTAAAACCTTCACAATTTAAATTTACCTTTTTCAAATTCACACGGTTTGAACAATTTTGTATAGTAAAAATCATTCTCATTTCTATTTTTTTTTATACATCATAATTTTTTAAACATCAGTTCTTTTTTTAAACTTGATGTGATGTTTTATTTTTGTTTTAAACTTTTACATTCTAAAAGTCAATTCAAAACCACTGTTTAAACCATATAGTCTAAAACTTACAGTTCCAATCATAAAGTTTTAAACCAACTTATTCTGAACCTGCTCATCAAATGAACCATAATTCTTTCTTATCTCGATGCTATATGTATAGTAGAAGTGAAAGCTGTTAAACAAGCCCGTAATTGCAAGTAATAATCTCCTTGTGAACTTTGGGTGGCAATGTTCCCCAGTCCCTTTGAAAACTCAAGTTGATCAAACTCTCATGTATTTAAGATAACAAGCGTTAATTTATTGGTTTGATGTGGAAGTGGGAACTGTTATGGCTGGGATAAGAATTCTTGGCATTCAAATTGGGAACATGAAGGTTATAAGTTAGGATAGATTTGCAAATTAAAAAAAAAAAATGATGACGTGCGCATTGAAATGATGACTTTAAACGTTGCAGTTGTTATAGTGATGATATACTTCTAGACCTGGGTATTGTTAAGGCATCAAGAAGGGACTCCCAAAGATGTGTGTTTTTCTTTTCCTTTTATTTTTAAAATTGTTTAACAGGGTAAACTCAACTTGAAATTCTGTGCTCGTGAATTGGAGCAGGTATTACGTATGTATATGTTTTTATGTACATCTTTTTGAGGAAGAACTCTTGTACTGCAGCTTGTATGTACTATCTGGTTGAGGAATTCATTTGGGCCCATGTTGGGAGTGATTCACATGTAGTGCGAGTCATGGGTCCAACAGAATATGAAATTGCATGGAAATACGAGTATGGTCAAGGTCAATTTAATGGTGGCTATCTTGGGCCCCACCAGCCATAGAGTTTTGTATCACGTTGTGTGCTCTTATTGTGGCTACCATAATTTTTGCCCTTAAAGCAAGTCTAGAGTTGTCTGTACGGAATAACTCCCTTAAAAATGCGTAAGTGAAAAGGCTGGTTGTGGTCGGGCTTGTGGGTACATCAATGAGGATGAAGAAGAAAGGGAGAGAAATTTCAGATGAGGCCGAAAGTCTGGGTGGTGGATGTGGGCCCTCACTGTAGGTAGCCCTGGGGTTTTGTGTGGGCCTGTTCCTTCTCTAAGCCCTGCAAAGTTGGGCCCATTATTTTAATAGGTGGAAACGTGAACCTGACAACGATACAGATCCACAAAGGGTTAATCATATTGCCGTGGCGCTACGTATGCATCAAATTCTGTCCATGTGCATTTTACACGCTTGGGAAGCTACTCTTGTAGTGATAGGAGGCATTTCGATACAAAGAATACTTGGTCCTATTTCTTCCATAAAAAGAGGAGAGTGTTTAAGAAAGTAGTTCAAACTAACAGTTTGAACATAAAAATATTATATAGTAAAACTAGTAGTTTTGTTCAAACTAAGTTTCCAAACAAGCTTTGTTTGTATCTTTCAATCTATAGGCATGCACGTAGCCACTTGGGGCTCAAATTTTTTTATTTTCAAAAAAACTATGTACATGAATATGCATTGTATTATGTTATATACACGCAGCTCCACTAGCTCCACTAGACATATATACATATATATATCTATATATATACATATATGCATATAGGTTAATCTTATGGTTCCTAGTAAATTTCGTTTTGGTTATGAGCCCCATGACAAGAAGTTCTGGCTCTGTCGCCGCCTCTGGGTGGATAAAAAAACATGATATTGCAATTTAGTATTTAGTTTTCCGTCGAATGTGTTTACCTACAATTTAACTCTTTTCTTCGATAGTTATTTTATCGAGAGTTTTTCTTTATTTGTAGAGCTCTGTTTTTTATAAGCCAATCGGCAATAGATTCAATTAATTTTACTTTTTTTTTAAAAATTTTGTTGGGCTTGTGATCAGATCCTATGCTAAGAGACATGCATTACTCGTGAATTTGATCATCTTTTTCTGAAAATGAGACATCCAATATAATTTTTTTTTTTGGCTAAAATGTCATTTTCGGCGGCTACGTACATGTGCATCTTTCTTTCCTCTTGTTAAAGTAAAAGAAAGTGATCATGCACGAGTTTGATAATTTAATAATCTCTCTTAGCAATGGGTTTCAGCTTTTTAATCTTTAAAACAAAAAATTAAAGACAAGTTGACGAAAGCGAAGGACAAAAAAAGCAATATTCTGCATAAGAGAATTGTCCACTTCATGTTCAGTTTTTTATGGAGTATCTTTCACTTGATGTTACAATATATTCAATTCGAACCCCAAAATGAAAATGGCGTAACATTTGCGGATCTATAATGGGTTGTCTGCAAATGGAAGAATAAAGCAAAAGCACGTAAATCCTGCCTCTATAAACAAATTACTAAAGAAAAGAAAAGTGGGAAGTTCAGTGCGTCATCTCATTTTATAATATATGCATGTGCTCAAAAATTCCATATTTGACAATTACGTTTCTTATTTATTCAATCTTTATGATCTTTGTAAAGTGTCATGTGATTAAATTTTTTTTTTTTGGAGGCAAACTTGTAGTTGTCCTTTAAACAATATTCAAGGTATTTTTTTTCCTCATATTGACGTGCACAAAATAACAAAGAGAAACGTATAAAAATGGCAAAGCAAAACTCGTTAGTATCACATCAGTCTTTCTCTTTAGTGGAACCGAGCTTTTTGAGATGAATAGTTTTATTGGTCGAAAATCATTTCCTTGTGTAAAGGCAAAAATATTTTCTTGAGAGAAAAATAACCCCTTAGCTTTACATTGCTTCGTCAAGCTTGACACGCCGTTTGGGCTTTAAAAAAAACTTTGTTTGTGTCACTACTGAGGTATATATGCCCACCAGCTTGCTTTTGATAGTCATCGAAGACTATATATATATATGGAGAGAGAGAGAGAAGAGAAAGGGGGGAGGGGGTTTTGATATTTGGTTTTGCTTCTGATTTTAGACAGAAAAGAAAATAAAGCTATTAATTTTCGTTAGTATTTGAGATTACCTTTTTTAAAGTTAATGGAATAAAAATAATTGTTTAAGTAGTTTAATTAAGGACAAAAACATTAGGATTGATATAGAGTTTATAAAAGAAGTTTTGATACATGTTTTACAGTCTTCTTAAAAAACCTTTTGTTGAGGTGTTGGGTTCCCCGGCCGGAGTCGGGATGGCATCTCGAACGTATTGCCGAGAGGGTCCCTACTTGGGGAGGGACTCAGCTTGGAGTTGCGGGGGGAGCGTGTCCCCGAGGAGTCGAATCCATATCTTCTTGAATAAGAGGGTCTTAGGGCCTATCCCAGGTACTAATCCAACCATTGGATTGGTACTTGGGATAGGCCCTAAGACCCTCTTATTCAAGAGGATACGGGTTCGACTTCTGAGGGACGCGCTCCCCCCACAGGAGGCAACTCCGAGCTGGGTCCTCTCGACAATATGTTCGAGGTGCCCGCTAGGCTCCGGTTGGGAAACCCAACACCTCAACACCTTTTAATTTCAAAAACTCATATTTTACAACCAACATTCTTAAGAAAATTATCCAAACACTCGCAACGGGATCAATCAGAAACAACTTCTAGAAATCAATGTCAAACAGGATCCTCGGCAACATATATATATATATATATATATATCAATTATTGTAAAATATTTTGTTTTGCACTTCAAGTGCTTGCTAACCCTAAATAAATATCGTCGTAAGGTTAAGGAACACATAATAATGACATGTTTCCTACTGGAGATGATATCCTAAGAAAGCCGTTATTTTAGCAACTGAAAAGCAGTGCTCAATTGGCAAAAATGATAGAATTAACACAGCAGAACTAATAAAATTAGTTCCTTTAAAAAAGTGCAAAGATCGATAGATCCATAGAGTGTATATAATGAGCCCCAACTTAACACAAACTGTAAGACATTGATTACAAACTATATTATTTACATTTATGTGGACTTTATTTATGTAGTTTTGATTGTTAGCGCCTGAAAATTAAGATGTAATAACAAGTTATTTATTTTGTTTTTGATAAAAATTTTAAAATTGTAATAACAAATTTTTTCCCCTAAAAAAAATTTGTTTATCCACATCTCTTTAAAACTATCTTTTTGCTACATATAGAATAAAGCATCCTCTTTAACTTCAGCTTTTATGAAACTGAAAGCGTAAACCTAACATTTTTATAACAAAGTATTGACATTAAAAAAACGTAACAATAAAAAAGTTGTAATACCTCTATCATATTGGTGTTTAAGGTGTTACGTCAAATAAATGTTACTTATCCTTCTTATAAGTATGTGGTCCTCTTGAATACCTAAACGAGCCATCTATATACATGTGTTTGTATATAGTCTCCAACTTATCATAATACGACGCATGCAAGAGGGGGAAACAGGGTCCATAGTGCTCCATTCGACATGGGCAGAAGTAGGTCCACGTGTACGCTTTAAAGTTCGCAAGAAATTATGTTTGCATGAGGCATAAGAGAAGAGTGAGTCGAATTTCCCATATATGGGAAACTTAAAATTAATAGTGGGTTGACAACAGTACACCGGCGCTACACTGGTAGAGAGAGAGAGAGAGGACAGAGAGAAACGTGGTGGTAGCAGTAGCACTGCAGGGCGTAGCTATACGCGCCTATAATAAATCATACTAAATATGGTGGTCCCTACTATAAATATTATATATAAGTCTCCAAATCTTTACGGTAGTGTTTCAGTGTCCATTCAGTGTCCCAGTGTCCTAGGGCTGAGCAACAGAATTAAAAGTGGTCGAGGCCAACTGTTGTTCTTTGGGGACGCGTTTGCGTGACTTTGACGTACACAAACACATGCATACATGTGTTCGTTTGAAAAACCCGTCATTATAAACTTGTTACGTATTATAATAAAAAATAAAAATATATTATAATTTACAACTTATATATATATAAGTATTAAAATATTGCAATACTAACTCATCATTCTTCCAGCTATGTTTTTAAACATGTTTTATATATAACAAAATTAAAACGCCTTTGGCAATATGAATCATGATCATGTACATGTACTCCTTCCTTTTCAGTCTTCAATTCAATTCGTACCATCTCTCTCTCTCTCTCTCTCTCTGGCGACTCTGTATTTCTCCCTTTGGTTGCTTTCCCCACCTGACTTTTATAGGCTTGTGGGCTGTGGCTAAGGCTAGCTCTTGCGTTCGTTTTCAGTATTGTTGCATATACGAGTCTCATCCCTGTCGTCCTCCTAATTCTCGTACCAACCTCTTTCATTTTTTATATGCCTACGCAAAACTTCCAATTATTGTTTGCCTAAACAACTCTAGAAAATTGTCTTCTGCGAGACACTTATAATATTTTTTATTGTTATTATAATATCATTTATAAATTTGCGTGACATTCACTTTGGTTTAATATATTTAATAAATGTAGTCCAAACACTTGTACTATTAAGAGTTATATTTAAATAAATTAAATGTTATACAAATACATAAATAATCTTATGTACGTTGATAAATAAAAAATATTACAATTGTTGGGCCTGACAAGGTCAGATTATGCCCAACTTTCGGAAAGAACAAAAAAACTATTTATGATATCGTGTTTTGTTTTAGCAATGTATTGTAAGTAAATTTTGCTACTCAACCATAATGAGTTTTGGATTTAGGAATTACAAAGGAATTGGAAATGGCAAAAACTAGTGCATGGCAACATATCAATACATCCACTTATAAAAAAATGGTCATTTATAGCTTGAATAGCATTTCATGAAGTAACACCATCTCCAACACAAATAATATTTATTATTTTTTGCATAATTTTATTTTGAATGTTATTTATCTTTTTGTTAGGAATGTTAAACTTGAAACTTGCAAAAAGAAAATTTTATTTAAATTAATTTGAAATAATTGAATAATAATAACAACATTGTGGTTGACATATGAAAAGGTAAACAGATCAACCAAATAGCAAATTATATCAAAATTTAGCATGTACTTTATATTCAGTGTTAAATTTGACGGCAAATATAGTACGTATATGTCAAATTTAATATAGTAATTTTTTATTTAAACCACATTTTAGCATTAACATAAAAAGTTGACGTTGTATTAGACACACTTTGAATCTATTTATTATCTTCCCATATAATATTAGATCTATCTAATTGCTTTTCATTTGACTTGGTTTTTTGAAATATTTTTATTTTTATGGAATTGTCCTCGTTGGTGGGTCGGCCTATTTCACGCTTCAACACCAATATTGCTGAATAATCAAATTTAAGTTGAACTAAACTATATAAAGTGCCGCTGCCGTTAAGATTTACAAATTTCTAACAACAAAATCCATGATCATGGTCGTATTAGTTATTTAATTATGATCAATATACAGATTTGGGATTGCGCATCGAGGATGGCTTTGTCTAAGCTATATGTCTTCTTCTTGTCTAACACGTGTTTAACATATTTGATTCTTCCCTTATTTTAGGTAGAAGGAACACAAGGGGACATATGACACAAATGACAAGAAATATATTAATTAGTGAGTGGAAAGATCAATATATATACACACATATATATTATATACTTATTCTTAATTATCTATAAAACATAGGTAGAAGAACCAACTTGATCAGAACAAGTTAATCTGTACGACAAGCTTTGTGGGGGCAAACTATAATAATTTCATCGTGGAGTGATTGATAGCAGCAAGAAATAAAGAAATACCATATTCCATAAAGTCAAGAATCACATGGATTTTATGTGTAAGTGTGTAGAAATATTGAACACACACACACACACACAAATTTCATGACGATTGCTAATTTGGTTAGTTGGTTACTCATGGATGATAACTACTAGTTATTAGTTAAGAACAAAAGAGGCTGACGATGAACTTTCTTATTTAAATCCTAAGCTTTTCCAAATCTTACCCTAGTTTGGCCGAAAGCTAAAACTCGTGAATGTTGTGTTTCCAGATAATGTATGTTTAATTGTGTGCAGAAAAGGATCCCTTTTTCGGGACTACAAGAGATGAAGTACTAATTATATTCAGGTCCTTATAATGTTCTTTTTTTCTATTGAAAATTAAATTTATATATTAGCTGTAGGTTATATACTGGGATTTTGACTATTTTCGTCATTTTGATAATCATATTTTTTTTTTCTTTGATAAAGTGGATAATGAGAAAATACGTTTTTATGAAATTCAATAGTGGGTTATTCGCCAATTCCTTTGCTTGACCCTAATTGACTTATTATTATTATTTTTTAAAATCAACAACTTGTTGGGTTAACTTTTAACAAATCCTAAAAGAATGGATATGTGCCTAAACGTTAATAGTGGCAAAAACAAAGGCAAATTTTCGCACAAATTCTAAACACGTGTAAAGTGCGAACATATGGTACAGTGCAATATGCTTGTCAATCATGTTTCACAAGTCTAGAGCCAAACACAGTATAATATATAGCTTTCCAGAAAAGGATAATCAATTCCCTTTGGCCTTCGTGGCGCCATATCCCTAAATAATATAAAAAGTGTATAAAGTTACTGTTTAAATCTTGGTCGTTCAAAACGGTGCGTTCTAAGATTTTTTTTTTTTTTTGTTTTTTTAAGTTTTCGCTTGCTTAAGAAGCGCTTCTTTTTTTACTTAAATCTTTAATAAATATATTAAAAGAGTGGATAACTTTTACAGTTCAAGGTTTGGCAGTCCAAAATGGAACGTTTTGAGTTTTTTAACCTTTTCGTTTTTTGGCCTTTTTCTTTTTTCTTTTTTTAATCTCTTTTTGGCTTTTTTTGACTTCTTCGTCCTTACCTTATGTTCCTTTTCTTCTCTTTGTTTTTTCTTTCTTCCTTTTTTTTTTTTTTTTTCATTTGCATCTCTAATGGTTTATTTTTGTTTTCCTCACCATTTAATCCTCTACTTTATTTTTTTTGTTTTTTGTTTTCTTTCAATTTTTTATCAATCTTTTTTACTTTTTTTTCCTACTTTTTTGCTTCTATTTGTCTACCATTATCTTATACTTAAATTTTTCATTTCTTTTAACTCCATCGTTTTAAAGCTTTACTTTTTTTTTTCTTTTTTTAAACTCTATTTGTTGATCATTGCTTTTTACAAATGGTGTTTTATTATTTCCCTTTTAATTTTTTGATATTTTACCTCTTTTTTCTCTCTTCTTTCTTTCTTTCTTTCTTTCTCATCATTTACTTTTTTTCTCACTTTCTTTTTTGATATTCTTTTAACTCCATCCTTTTAATGCTTTTTGATATTCTTTTTTCTTTTTGATTTCATTTATCTACCATAGTCTTTTACCTCTAATATTCTTCAATATTTTCCTTTTTGGTCCTTCTTTCATTTTCTCTTCATTTTAACTTTATTGATCTCTCTTAAAGATTTTTTGAGTCACCAATATCAACTATTTCTAGAATAATCTCATTATTTATAATCAATTTTACTAATTTCTTTTATTTTTTTATGATCAAATTTTTGTGTGTGTCTCAGTACTTTTAGGTTTATCAAAATTAAAGAACTAAATGAAAATTTTGTTTAGTTAATGATATATACAATTTCGACTCTATAGTTAATAAATTGTCTATTTTTATACACAATTGAAACAATAATGACACATGTAAATAAATTAAAATGTGTCACCTTCCAAATCTTTTTTGATCTTTCTGGAAAAATATTTTTTGATCTATTTATTTTTTATTACCTTACTCTTTGTATAACTTTATCTGTTATAACCAAGCCATATTTTCTCTAAAAATAATCAATTATTAACTAAGAGATTTAATCTGTATATTTCGTAAATCTCAAGATAATTAGACCTAAAAGAATGTTGACGGTCAAAATAAAACAAATGCATATTTTCAAATGTTATTGTTGCATTTTTTTCTTTTTAAATTTATAAATTAATGTTTTATTTATTCTTTTATTCATAATTTTTTTGGACTAATTTTCTTAATAATCTACGTTATTAATACTTCGATTACAATTTAATACGAACCTACACTTGCACACACACATACACATATGTATATGATATCGTCCTCGCTAATAGGGAATCGCGGCGGAAAAAAAAAAGTTTCAAAAGATAGAGAGGGAGAGAAAACACTGTTAGATAAACCTCAAAATTCACTTCAAACATTGATTATATATCGTGGCTTTTGACATCAAAGTGGATTTGGAGATCGCAGTTGATGTGATCATGACTCGTTGAATTACCTTTTTTTTTTTTTTTTTTTTTTTTTTTTTGTTGCATACTTTGGAACAAATTTCAGATGTGGATGTGGCGGATTTTGACCCTATTTGGTGCTTGAACCTTTTTCTTTCTTTTGTTGTTTGCCACGTTTTTAACTCAAAAGAAAAACAAAAGCTTGGTAGTTGTAATGTGATCTCTCTCTCTCTCTCTCTCTCTATAAAATTCTGATTCGCCCATCAAACAAAAACACGAGGAAATGTGCAAGTTGCGTTCCCTTAAGAAAAATGTTTTCTTCATTTTTTTTTCTTTGCTTTATTCTAATGAATTTTATGGATATTTGGTAATTAATTCCAATTCCAATTTTGAATTTTTAAGAAATAACTGAATTCTAAAATTCTGTTCCTATTGTGGTCCTTTATTTGATAGACAAAATGCTTTATAGACTTCGCATAACATGCACGCTACCTTTATATTAGTTCACAAGTTGAATCCTAAACTTTTAAAATTTAATATTTAATTTTCCACTAATCGATTGGACTACGTTTTTAAGGATGGTTGCGTTTAGGATTCTAAATTTTAAGATTAAATTTTTAATTAGGTCCAATTTGTAAATAACAACAAATTAACTTTAGGTGCACCAGTGCAAATTAAAAAAAAAAAAGTGGATGTGGCACTCAATGAAAAAGCACTTATATTAATAATATATAATTTGGTCACTCATGATGTGATTTGACTTCAAATGCCTTAAAATGTTGTATTCTCCCAGTTTGGAGGGATCTGTTTATTTGGTGTGTTGTGCGCACTAATTAACATTTTTAATCTCTCAACATTTCCTGTGCCCTACATATATGTAAATACAACTTTTTTTTTTCAAAAGAGAAAACTCAAGCACACACATTTTAATATAACAGAAACACTTGTTAAAAAATTATTAGGCAAACGGCATGGAGTAAGATAACAAACTGCTTAAATATATGAATTTAAGTTGTAACAAAACACTTGGTGGCTTTAAATTAGTGCAACTGTTTACTGTTGTAGCTTAATTTATCTCAGTTTTGGTTATCAATTAGCTGTCTTAGATTTCGATCATGTAAAAAAAAATGTTTTTAGTTTTCAAGTATATTATACAGGTGATTAACCCTTATCATGCAACAAAAAAAAAAAAATAAAATAAAGAAAAAAGAAAAAAAAGTGGTCTTTCTTGCATTTTTAAGTATTATGAAGCTTTCTGCGCTGCGGTGGAGAGAAACACTTAAAAATAGAGTACTAGTGGCCAAAAATGAAAAAATAGAAAAAAAAAAAAAAGAGATGAAAAAGTCCATTTTTAAAGCTTTTTTGTTATGACAAAAAAGTGATCATATCTAATTCTATGAATATCCGCAGGCAAGAATTCAGATTAGAACTACAATAGTAGCGACGAAGAATGCTATAAAGTAATATTTTTGGCAAAATATAGTACGTGTTTATGAATTTCACAATATTCGCAATTATATGTGTTGATATGCATATGTATGTTAATTTAATTAAAATGTGGCTGTTCATAGTGAAATTTTTTTTACTATAATTCTTAAACTTTTTTTTTTTATTCTGGAACAAACAAGGTAATAATGATATTTTTTTCTTCTTTATAACATTACTATCTCCAAAATCCTTGTTATTTAAGGACTAAGTTTTCTTTATTTAATTTTAGTATCTCAAATGATGTCTTATTAATCATATTATCAACATTATTTAAAAAATTAAAAATAATATCTAATTGACTTTTACATACTTTTCATTAAATGACGTGCTATCAAATAATTAGTTATATACGATTTGAGACACCAAGAATTAGATAGATCTAAAGAATTTGAGTCCGTTATTTGATATACCAAAAAAAAAACTTGTTTAATTTCTATTGATGGTAAACTAAAATTTCAGTTTGGTATGCAACCGTCCATCCAACCTAACCGACCAAGGTAAACGCATGATCCATTTTTCTTTTTCTGGTCTCATATTTGATATTATCTCGTACCATTACACTTATCTTGCCTTTATTTCACGTCAGTTTATTGTTAATTATACCATGTTATCGTCTGGTCATTTAAGTTAAGATTACAATCATAGAATATCATAATTATCTCATCTATTCTCTAACCAAATAATATCACGTATTTGTTTTGATAGTATTACCTTTATTAATAACGAGAAAGTAATTACATGAACAAAATATTTTTAGTTACGTGTGTCTTGAAGGCAAACCATAACAACAACAACAACAACAACAATAATAATAATTATTATTATTATAATAGCTCGTAAGTTAGTTAATAATGATGACTAATAGGGTGTTTGGAAGGTGGTGGGAACCAGTTGTGAGAACCACTTTTTAACACCCCGAAGTTAATTAAATGTAATTAGAACATTAAATGGTGAATTAGTGTGCCATGATAAATGTTTTAAATTTAATTTGATTTCTTTGTGGAAACCTTGTGTTAATTATTTTGATGATTTTTAATTGTTCTAAATTTATTTTTAATTGTTGATTTAAGTTT
>CAMOHE010046103.1:0-15546 GCA_946598075.1 Artocarpus hirsutus
ACAAAAAACAACAATAACAACGAAAGATAACTAAGAGGAGGATCGCAGACCATGCTCGTACTTAAGCCAGTTAAGTTTGAACTCTTGCTTCAAAGAGGTAAAAGTTTCTCTCTTCTCTTTCGACGAGAATAAGTTTACAACAAAGAAGTAGACTTCACTCCCTAGCTCCAATCCCGGTAGACAATCAAGCATTTTTATAACTTCCGGGATACTTCCGTCAGGTTGGTCATTTCCAACGGTGGATCTTTCGATGTTTCTACTCTCGACTACTCCTACAAGTCGATTAACTTGAGGTGACAATTTTGCAACTCCTCCAACTTTCCATTTTCCTTTCCCCTTCTTAACTTTATTTGTTGGTTTCTCAACATTTTCCATGGGTCTCTTATTTTTGGGCCTTGAGACAAATTTGTTGGTTCATCCGACTCAGCACTACTCTCAACTTGTTCAAGTACTGTATCACTAGTATTTGTACCTTTTTCAGACAGAGATACTTCCAACGAAAGTGTCCAAGCATGGTCTCCAGTTGCTGTAATGTTCATAAACATAATGTCTAATTTTGCCTCAAACTCTGGCTCAAGGCCACGAGAACAAAATTTTGATACACTTTGGATTATTTTGCAAGAACATACATATATATGTAAAGATATACACAACAACATTGATAAACAAAATAATGGTCGGCTTTGCATATACCTCTATTTCACTGCACCACCATTCATTAGATCCATCAATAGTCTTCTTTTTGGTGTTCCATCCTAGATCGGCTTCTTGGCCAATGAGTTGCCTTCAAAGTTTCCAATATTTTTTAGTGCATCCCACTTGTTTTTCAGTTGAACTCATTTATAATTGTACTGACCCGAAAAATTTAAACGTTAATAACTATAATTAATTGAGTGCTTTTCCCTCATGACTTAGCTAAGAACTTAAGAAAGTACAAGTTTAGCATTTATTAACACGCATATTTAAAGGTCTTAATAACCGTAAAACCTTAGAAATAATTAATGTTGTGAATGCACAAAATTATGTGCTTTATTTATGAAACATGTAATAATGTAATGTTATGATAGTACATTAAAATAATTAAAAATAATTATTTGATGTGCTAAACCAAGAGTTTATGATTTATTAATTTTATACATAAGCCAAAAAGATGATGTTATTGGCAAAAGTCGAATTTCCAACTTACTAAGATTATGTGGAAATTCCTATATAATAATAGTTCAGTAAAAAAAACCCAAATCAATAATGATCATGAGCTCTATACCATAAATTAAAAATGGTGAGCACCAAGTTCAAGGATGCAATAATTCCAATGTTTTGAATGTGTATAGTTAATAATTGTACACATTAATAATTATGTAAGGTTTATTATTATTGTTGTAATAATGATGACAATAATAATAATATCAATTGTTAAAATACTAGTGAATAATAAGAGAAAAGAAGAGCATTGATGGAATCTACAAACGTTGATCTATTGGTAAGATGTAGACTCATAAATGGCTCTTTACAAGGAGTAGTTAGTAAAACACAAAATTGTGCTAAGTTTGGAATTTAAATTAAATTGACTTTCAGATAGTCAATTTAATTTACAAAACTTTTATAAAATTACAACTATTGTTTTTAAAATAAAATTTGAAGTTTACAATATGAAAAGTTTTAATGAAAATATATGTTTTAAATCACATTTTTTAAAGTTCTTAAAAGTTAAAAATAAATAAATAATTATATTGAGCAAAGTGTTAAATGCACAATATCTTTCTTAGAATTCACATACATATATCCACATGTATAAATGTGGATACAGTTGTGAAAATAACTAATCATCGATTTTGAAGATAAATGTATCAAAGTTTATTGTTTCAAAATTTAATCACAAAATTCATATAGTATGGATAAAATTATGAAAATGATTTTTATGTCAAAATGAATATTGCAGTAACACAAAAAAAATACAACAAGTGAATTGAAAATTTATGTGATTATTTTTAGAGTGCAAATAAATCACAGTTTTTAAAAGTACAATTATGTCCACAAAAATTTAAAAATAACAGATCAAATTTGATCTACCCAGTACTGCACGGTTTAGACTATGTGGACCATAAGTTATCTATAAATACCAAAAAAAAAAAAACTGACCAATCAGATCAGCTCGTCACTCTCTCTCTACTCTCTCTCTCCTCAAACACAGTCCAAAATCTGACCTCTATTTTTGACACCACCCATACCATTGGGAAGATATCGTCGAGCTGGTTCCAATGGTGTGTCGTGCCACCCACAACTCCGCCGGAGCAGCCCTCACGCATCGGTCAAAGTGGTCAAAAATCACAAAATTTTTTTGGTGTGATATCTCCTCCGTCCGAGCTCTGATCGACACGATCTTGGTGTCAACGGACTTAGAACGAAGAGACGAAGAGAATGACACCGATATTGCAGTACAATTTTGGCTGGAGAAGCTTCGTCGGAGCAGCCCCCTTTCCGTCGTCGTGTCGACCTACGATCTCGCTGTTGCCGGTGACGGTGATCAACACCGCCTATCCTACTCAACTCAGAGGGCGACGGGGAGTGAGAACCCCCCCACAATTGCACCCCATCTTGGCCCGACGTCAGAGTTCGAAGTTGCCGTTGCCATCCACCGTGGGAGCCATGGTGTTTGCATTTCCCGACCACCTCGCCCCAAATTGGAGGAGGGGAAATGTTCAGACCAGCACGATGAAGCTTGGTGAGCCTTCAATTTCAAGAAAGCACCGCGAGAAGGTGGAGAACAGCGTCTCTGTTATGCGCCGTCGTGAGGGTAGGTGGGGCTGTCGATCAAGCAATGTTGACATGCACCGCTGGCTTCAACGGACTCAGACAGCCACGGAGGATGAAACTCCCAAGTCAATTTGGGCCCAACACCGGTGGAGATCTACCACCTGAGCCGCCACGTCAAGCCGAGATTTTCGAGCTAAATCGTGCTAATCGAAGCCGAATTAAGTAAAATTGAGCACACCATTGTCCTCAGCAGGTCAAGAATTGCTAAAACCCAAAGTGGCATCACCGTCCGACCACCGGAGCCACCGCACGCCCCCCATGCGCCGCCGTGGACTGCCGGCCTCCAATGAACCTCAGGTTTTGAGCTCTCGACCTCCGATCGACGATCCGAGACCACCTCCCGACTCATTTCGATGCTCTAAATGCGATGGTGACCTTCGTTTGAGCAAATATCACTCTGGTAAAAATCATCTGGTACCGACTGCACGCGGATCAAAGCGACTCAAAATACAGTAACGGAGTCTAAAATGTTGTTTCCAGCAGTAATGAATCTCCATGAGCATTCCTAGCCATCCACGGCCACTCGAGGAGTACTACTGAAGATGCTACGCACACTGCAGATACAACGAGATGCAACTGGACCCGCTCAGTTCGGAGTCCAGGTAAGTAGGAATCTCGCCTACAATATAAATAGTTTAAAAATAAATTAATTTTAAATATTTTCATAAAATTTATGAAAATGCATGATTAGTGATTTATTACACTATTATATGTTATGATGTGATATGTTATGTTATGACATGATATAAAATGCCATGATGATGATGTGATGAACAATGTGTGATGTATGCGATATTTAAATTATATTGTTTAATCACCTTCAAGTCAAGTATGTTTATGATTTAAGATTCAAGAATTATAAAATTGTGATGTCATGTAGTGATAAATCATACTGCATATATACAATAATGCAAGTGAAACTTATAAGACAAGTTAAGGGTGTCGTACCAACCTCCAGATCCATGGGGAGGCTCCATGTTAAAAAAATGAATAATCTTGGTGTCGTTGGGACCTCACGAACCCTAACTTTCTAAAACTCACGCGCAACTGGTACGATCACTGGGCCCAAAGTAAGAAAATAAGATACAGCTTAAATAATTAAGCATAATTCAAGTTGATAAGCAAGCATAAAATACTCATGCATATTTTTTAAAAAATGGTTTTTATTTATGTTTTGCGAGACTAATTTCCTACTTGTTGAGCGAAAGCTCATTTAAGAATGTTCATGCTGTAGGTAAGAAAACTGTCAGCGGCACTTGATGGGCAGTGGTGAGCAGCGGACGAATGGTGAAGATGGGAATGGATACCGCTCATGCAATATAATATTTTTGCCTTTTTATTTTACGAATTTATGCATGTTTTATTTTACGAAATTTCATATGTTCACATCTTACGAAAATATGTGCATATGAATAAGTAAATAATTTATATAATTATGCTTTAAAAATCGAGCTTGTGTTTACACAACCTTGGTTCAAAGGATTTTAAAGTTTAAGAATGCTGCATTAGTCAATGCAACAAATACACGAACTATTTAAGTAAGAAAATTATAAATTTATTTAGGATTAAAAACAATTATTAAAGTTTTACGTTATGTTAAGAAATGAATTTTATAGATTTGTTTCTATGAAATTATTATGAAAGTTTAAGGGAAAAGCTTTAAGAAATTAGTATCTTAAACTTAAAAGTTTAAGTTATAAGAAATTATATTTTGACTAGTTTAAGAAGGTTTGATACAACAAATGTGCGAAGTTTTCAAGTGAGAAAATTATATGATCATTTATAATAAGAAAATGATTATATAAGTTTTATGCCAAAATAAGTAACGATTTAAATGAACGAGTTCCAAGTAATTATTATTATGATAAGTTTGAAAAAGATTAATTTTTAAGATATCAATATGTTATGTTTAAGATGTCAAATTATAAGTAAAATATATGATTGATTTTAAGAAAGTTTTAAAGAGCATTTAAATGAGATTTTATTTTAATATTTAATTTAAAATTGTTTTGAAAATAGTTTTATTTAAATTAAGAAATATCTTTAAAGTAATAGTTACTAAATAATTATCCTTATGTTTAAAAAGAAAAGTTCAAGGAAATTGCTATGGTTATACTTCAAGAAATTAATGTTATGTGTTATGCAAAGGATCATGTTTTTGAAATTTATAGTTATGTTAAAACGTAATAATTATTATTACAATATTATCACGTTTGAGAAATTATGTATTATGTTAGGTTTATGCAATTAAGTGTTGAGAAATATTTATTATATCTTTTAAAGTTACACGTTGAGAATTCTTTATTATTAAGAATTCATTTATTACTAAGTTTTAGAAAACAATTAGTACTTCCTTTAAAGCTTTATGCCAAGGATTTGATAGCAAGAATCCATTTAAAAAAAAATTATTCCAAAATTTTTGTACCACAGTCTAAGTAAGTTAAAGTTTAAGATCACGTTAAGTTAAGTGACGGCTACGTAAAGAGGGTCGTCACACATTGCACAAATAAAATGCTGGAAAATAGCGGATTGTGTAATTTTCTCTAATATTAATATACATTTTTTCAAGTTTTTGGCCTTTTGTACCACAAATAACATAAACAACTCATGAAGGAAAAAAAAAAAGAAAAGAAAAAAGAATACACGGCAAAAAAAAACATTAAAATGTTGTTGGGGTTCATTTCTAGTTTTGGCCCAAAAATGAGGCTTAAGTATGAGACCAAACTACATGTAATGGTCTGGTCTTGTCTGATTTCCCTCTTATAACGGTCTACTCTTGTCAGGATTTACTTGAAACGCAAAAAAAAAAATGGTCCGGTCTAAACAAACCCTTGATTTTGGACAAAACCGGATCGTGTACAACCCATGTAGTAGTAAAAAAGTGTATAACATATGTAATAATAAGTTTGCATAAAAAAGTGTATGACATGTAATAATAAGTTTGCAAAGGTATGGTAACAACTACTTTATCAAACCATAAAATTTTTTACCAAATAAAACACCATCTATTGATTTGATAGAGTGATGTTTCCCTGGATAACGAGTGATGACCTCGGTTGTTTCCTCAGGGAAGTGCAAATCTTGGACTTGCTATCAAACAAGCTACGTTGGAAGAGGAATAAGGGTACTGATGGTACTGATAGGGTGTTTAGATGAGTGGTTGAAATTAAAAATATTAATTTAAAAATTGTAACATTTGTAAAAGTTTTATATTGTAGTAATTTTTTGTTTTTTATTATAGATATTAAGAACTTTACACTACTTATTAGTTAAAACCAATAGCTTCAATTAAGATGTCAAACAAGCTATAAGCTAAAATAATGATTAGATATACTAAACCAAACACCCTTGTGAGTTCTTTCCGTGAGAGCTCAATATTCCAAATGATTTACATTTGAGGTTTTTTTTTTTTTTTTTTTTTTGAGTTCATTAAGTTCATGTTATTTAACTCATACGTAATTAGAACGAAAAATTAAAAAATACGCATCATGTCTTTAAATATGTTTTTCTTTTTTGCTAGAACACTTCATGTTTTTATTATAGTTTTAAGGAATTCAAAATATAACGACCTTCGTATTCATGTCTTACTTTTGTAAAAGGCGCTAAGCGCCTTTCCTCCTAGCCTTGATGCGTGGCCAGAGAAAGAAACGGAAGCTTCCCGTTTCTTTTTTTTTTTTTTTTTGACTTTTATTTAGCTGATAAGAGTCTTTTATGCCGCTGGGTTTCATCAAAATGTCAAAATCACTTGATTATGTCATTATTGTATCCACGATAAAGTTGCGCAATTATCACGTACGTTTCCGCGTGAAATTCGTCATTATAATTACTTTTTTCACGTAGAAGCACCCTCGTATCGTTGGCTTAGGACGAAACTAATCAAATGTTTCTATTACTTTTTGTACCCCTTTTATTAACTGCTAAGTAAGCCACGTCATTTTTGGATATGTGAGAGAGCTAAGAAAATTTTTCTCTGGAGGTACCCACAATGTAAAATATAAAAAATTAATAAATAGGATGGAATATTCAGAATTTTCTATTGTCCTAATATATATATATATATATATATATATATTTGTTGAGTAAATGTACTTGATTTTGAAACGTTTAAAAATTAGGATAAAACTTAAATATTATAATATGTTAAAGTTTCATATTATAACATATTTTTATTTTATATTATAATATATAAAATAGTTTTAAAATTTTAGTATTAAAAATTAATTCTCAAACATTATATTTATTCATTATAGTTACAACTAAAGTTTTTCAAAAATTTACATTTGATAAAAAAAATCCAAAAGTCTCACGCTCCCACCAAGGTCAATGTGCCTCCCCTCTGTCCCTACTATATTTTCTACTTTCCAACTTCTAACCTTATCTTCTTCTTGGTGAACAATATGAACTATTTCTTACCTGTTTTCGGGTCCCTTTTTTTTTTTTTTTTTTCCCCTTTTCTATTTATACAAAAATTGTTGATGAAAATTAAAAGAGTGTTTGACAAATTTAGTTCTAATAAAAAAAACTTTTGGTTGTTATAGTATAAAACTCTTACATAATATAGTGATAAAAAAAATGAGCTACATTATAAAACTTTCACATGTTACAGTTTTTAATTCAAAAGTTTCAGTTCTAACCATACTTCTCGAATACAATATAAGCAAACACCAAAGTATGAAGTAGATTCGTATTGAAGTCCTATCTCAGAAAAAAGAATAAAAAAGATATGATGGACCTTAAAGGAATTATAGTCCTATCTGTTTTGGACTTAAGCTCTCGCAATTTTGCTCGAGTTTTACCCTAAAAGACCTTATGTCATTGGTAGGTGATGTCATTGCTTATGAACCACTACCTATGACCATTCTCAGGCGATATGAGAATGTACAACATTTTTTTTTTTTTTTGCCTCAAAGGAATTATGGTTCTCACTTTTTTTTTTTTTGGTAGATACAATATTTGTTAGACTATTCTATTTATCTTAATCGATGCTTTGTTATATTCATCTCGGTATTTTCTATCACATTTATAGTTGTGAAATTTGTTTTGCTTGAATAACATTACCGTCCATTTTAATTTTTAAAAAATAATATTTATCAATAATTCTCATTTTTTATTTTTTTACTTTTCTTTACAAGCCCATCATCTATCCTATAAAGTCCATAATCATTTGATAAGCGTGCAGTAGGTGAATATAAAATAAAAATGCATACTAAAAATATATTCATCTCAAACTCCAAACCCTAGCCCAATCTAAATTATTGTTTGGTTTAATAAAAAAAAAAAAGAGAGGGATGAAAACCCGAATTAATTCAAACCAACTAGTCGAAAGTGACCTAATTTGAAATTCAACTGCTTCTAAATTCATAAAATTCAAACCATTTTGCACAGTGCAATTTGTTCTTTCATTCATCTTTCACTTAATATTTTAAACACGTATCCAATTATAAAAGTTTTATTCTTCGTTATGCATATACACAACTGCACATCCGACCGGTTCGAATTGCATTACAAAACCACTCTTTATGAAGAGCATTTTTTTTTTCTTTTAAAAGAAGAAGATAAATTCCAAATTACCCAAATTCACCAACTTTTACCCCTCTATTATTAGATAGCATCTTCCAAAGGCATGAAAATCTCAAAACCAACTCATAGGAGATTGTCTATAGCATAGACGAGTACAACTCAAGTCCTTTGGTGTGAATTGCCCATTGGGGCCCATCTCTACATTCATTCCTCAAAGCATCTTCCTATTGTAACATCATTGCGCCCTTTTATAATTTTTGTGTCGTTCTTTTTGTTTTGTTTCAGGTTAAGTTCGAGTATGGGATTCTTTCCTTTTACTCGGCCATTTGCCAATTGATAGCTCATAGTTTCATTTAACCTTTTTTTTAACAATTTAAAAAGCAAGAGTTGAAGGACAGAATCAAGGTCATTGATTGGTTTCGCAACAGCACTTGAGGATAAATAATGTAACATCTTTTCTTTTTTGTTTTTGTTTTTAGTGAGAAAGCTCATGTTAAAGCTCTCACATGAGTGAGAAAGCCTTGTATTAAAAGAGCATATGAGAGCTTTATATTGTCGTAACTTTTTGCTATTGTTATAGCATGTGAGAAATTTATGTTATTCTCTAATCAAGAAATTGGTTGATCAACTTTGTCGAACACCGTAAAAAAATTGACTTGGCATGACTATAAGTAGTGTTATATAGATGTTTGAGAGAACGGTTGGAATTAAAAATGTTGTTTTAAAAAATATAGCATGTTAGAGCTTTACACTATAACAATTTTTTATTTTTTACTATAATTATTGAGAGCGTTATACTATTTATTAGATCCTACTGAGATATCAAACAAAGTCTTAGTTTGTAAGTTCTTCTAAAACTTTAAGTGGCACTAGTTCTATACACTCCCTCCCCTTCATAAATTGTAAATTGGAAAGTTAAAGAAGTGAATATTAAAAAAATCTCAAAATATATTACTAACCCAAGACATGATTATTGTCTCAAAGAGTGCAATTATAGATGTTTCATTTGACGACCTCCTTGGCTCCTACTATACTACTATCGGAGAACTTTTAGTGGGTGTTTGGAAGAGTGGTAGGAACCACTTTTACTGTAGCATGTGAGAACTTTTTACTGTAGCAATTTTTTTATTGTTACCATAGCATGTAAGAACTTTTTACTGTTCATAACTGAGATTGTGGTGAGAACCACAATTGCCAAATAGCAGGTTAGAATTTTGTTTGCAAATTTTTTTTAATTCATTTATTAAAATTTCTAGAGTTGTTTTGCTCTTTTTTTCTTTTTATTTACTTTTTATTTTTTGCTTTTTTTTTTATTCTGAGAATCTTTGTTTAATTGTAAGGTCAAAAATGTTAACCTAGAAAATGTAGGTATTTACATAATAAATAACTTAAAATGCAATATATAATTAGAAAGATAAATATACCCATTAAAATTAACCAGGAAAGTTATACCATATACGGGTGACTTGGACATTCAGACGGGTGAGACCACATGCAACAGACTTTTGAACCTCAATTTGAGTGAGAATTTATTAGTTGCTACTACTATTGTTTTGAGGGCTTGACTTTGGCACTACTGTGCCTAGAAGGAAAAGGAAAACAAATGTAGCAGGGCCAAGTACCCAACAAAGTTTCATCTTTCATTTCAGAGGCTGCCCACTCCTTAGCCATATTGGTGCACTTGGAAACTTTAGCATAACAGACAATGAACCTTACTACATATTGTATTGTTGGTGTATAACATGTTTGAAAACAGTTTCACTTAAAACTTTTAGTTGCTACAGTTGTAAGTTTTTATATGCTATAATAAAAAAAAAAAAGCTATAGTATAAAGTTTTGACATGCTACAATGTTTTTAACCAAAAAGTAGTTCGAACCACGTTTCCTAGAAATCCTAGTAATTATACAGGGCTTTGTTTTTCATTACATCCAATCTGTCAGAACTATATTAGAAACTGCACATTCTTCTTTTTTTATGTGCCGTTTGGTGTAAAGATTTTAAACCATAGAGGCGGTTTTCAACTATAAACACAGTTCAAACTGGCGTTTGATAAAATAATAATTGAAGCGGTTTTAAACTATAAAGGTAGTTTTAAAACTGACCTAAACGCCTAAAATCCAAACTTTATCCCTCTTCAAATTTATGTGGTTTTTAAACTAAACTCTATAGTAAAATCATTCTCATTATTGTGTTTCTTCATAAACCATAAAGGTTGTTTGATAAGATCGGTCTACACCACAATCTCAGTTATGAACAATATAAAACTCACATGTTATAATAAAAATAAAAAAATTGCTACAATTTAAAACACTTATATGTTGTAACAAAAACGGTTCTAACTGATGGCTCTAACCACCATGCCTAACATCCTAATAGTTTTTCCAATATCAGTTCTTGTTTGAAGTTCTTATTCTCTTTTTAAACTTTTACATTTCAAACGCCACTTCAAAATTACTATTTAAACCACACGTTTTAGAACCCACAATTGAAATTATTTAACCCCTGTTTGACATAGTGGTAGAAACCACAGTTGCCACTACAAACTCAGTTATAAACAGTATAAAACTCTCACATGCTACAGTAACAATGAAAAAAAATTGTTACAATATAAAGCTCTCACATGCTACAATAAAAATGATTCTAACGAACGATTCCCACCACCTTCCAAACACCTTATTAGTTCTAAACCAAACCATTTCGAACGTACGAACCAAATAAACTCTTCATGTGATTTTTATAAGTTTAGATTTTGTTTGGCAGTATCATTAAAACTTCTTAGTTTAAACTGTTATAATATAAAACTCTCATATATTAATGTAATACATAAGTATATTACAACGTAAAACTTTCACATGCTACAATATATATTTTAGTTCCAATGTGGTTAGAACTAACTTTATAGTAATCTAATAATATAAAACTCTCATATGCTATAATAAAAGGTAAAAAAATTATTACAATATAAAACTCTTATATATTATAATATTTTTAACCATAAATTTAGTTCTAACTACCTCCTAATTCTAATTACATTCTCAAACACACGGCTTACATTCTCAAACACACGGCTAACAGTTAAGAACCTGTACTATCATATTAAGTCCAATCGTAGAAGGATCTTAACAAGCAATGGCTTGTCCAATTTTAATAATCTCAAAGGGGCTTAAAAAGTTGTTAGCATTCTTGTTGTTTGATTCGAGTTTGCTGTATTTTATAGCTTTACCCATGAATAAAGATCGCGCCTTAAATAACGTGTCACTGTCATTGTCAGCAAATAAAGAAATGCACAAAACCAAGCAATTAGTGTAATGTGAGCCAATGCGTTTGCTTGCTTGTTTGAGGATAATGTGCTTGATGAGAGAGAGAGTTGAAAGAGAGATTTTACAACTTTCTAAAAAGCATAAAAGCTGTGAAGAAACCGGCGAGGCACTAGTATGGAGATGAGTAAAAAGGACAAACACCCACATGGCTTATTGGCCATGGAAAAAAAAATTAAAAAAAGAATAAACAAATAAGCCAAAAATGCTCTAAAGAGTCTGCACCATTGTTGCTTCTGCTCCATAGTCCATAGTCCATACCCCCATTTTCTTCCTTTTTCCTCAACCATTCAAAACAAAATGTTCTTCATTTTCATTCCTACATAAAATTTTCACCTTTGTGAAAAAAAATCATAATTTCATGCCCTCCTAATTACTTCTCTCTCCGAACAAATTCTTACCAAATAGTAAGAGATTCCCCCAAGCCCACTCTACTTATTGACAATTCTATTCACCATCTCAAATAAGAAAAAAAGACAAACATTTTCCAAAGAAAAACATTTTCCTTTCTGAGAAAGAGAGGAAAAAAAACATGTAGGACGTTTCCACCTCAAAAGAGCTTTCCCTCTCCAAGGTCCCTCCTGTCAAAAATCTGCACAAAAAACCAAATTCCAATAATGACATAACATTAGAATTAGAACCAAATTTCGTCCTAAGACTAAACTAGAAAAAGCATGCAGAGATTCCATAACATACCATCGTGTTTCTTCATCAAATTTCTAGCAAATAACAAACAAATCACTAGAAATCCCACTCCAGCTGCCCCTCCCAATATAATAGCAACAGTTTTCCCGGTATTCCCAATTCCTGCATACAAAATCAAAACCCCATATTGTGAATCATAAAGTGGGAAAAAGAATTGATCAAAGATCCAAAATTTATCATTATCTTCACCCCATTTTGATATTTCTAAAAAAATGGCTATAGGAGAAAGATTTATATTAAATTTCCCAACTTTGCACCATATTTTAATCATTGAAATAAAAATACCCCTTTTTTGGCTGCAAATGGAGATTCAAACCCAAAAAAAAAAAAAAAAATCCCACTAATCTTAGTAAAAGAAAATACAATGAACCAAAGACCCTGCAAAAAACTGAATTTTGTCAAACATAGTACCTGAGGAAGATGATTTATACTAAATTTACCAACTTTACATTACGTAAACAATATCTTCCCAAAATTCAAACTACCCATATTTCCAATAACGAAAACAAAAAGACCAACTTTCTTTTTTTTAAAAAAAAAAGGATTTTTGTACCTGAAGAAGATGAAGAAGACGATGAAGAAGCCGAAGAAGAGGAAGATCTCCTAGGAACTCCATTAGGATAATAACTATAACTTATAAAACACTTGTGAAGATAAACCTGTCCCGAAATAGAACTCCCACACTCCACCTCAGATCTCTGCACCGCAGTCTTCACACACTCCCCACAGTCCCCATCCCCCAAGTCCCCCTCGCACTGCGCCAAAACATACACCGACTGATAACTCGTCGTATAAAACCCATGTCCAGAAACGACACCATTTTCCATAACGGAAAACGCCGTGTCCCTCCTCTCCTCAAACCCACTTCCTTCGACGTTTGTGGACCCACAGGTCTTGTAGAGCAACTCCATGCCCGAAATCTGCGCGAATCCCGAGACTTCGTAGACGAGGTAGCAGCCGAGGAGCTGGACCCTGGCGGCGGCGGACGACTTGCCGCAGAGGGAGTTGACCATGGAAGGGAGCTTGGAGACGCAGGAGTAGCAGTCGGCGGAGGAGAGGTCGCCGCGGCATTGGAAGAGGCCGGTGAAGGAGGTCTGGGAAGTTGTGCCGGAAGTGGCTTTGTAGAACTTGGTTTTTGAGGATTGTTGGATTAGGGAGGAGAAGAGGGAGGAGAGGGCTTGGGAGTAGAGGCCTGAGGGATCTGAGAGAGTTTGTTTTGAGCAGCCCTTGTAGACTAGTGAGGTGTAGTCTAGAGATTGGGAATGTGGGATTGTAAAGAGGAAGAAGGAGAGTAGAATGAGAGGGGCTAAATTGAAAAAGGTGGAGCAACCCATTTTGTGGTTTTTTGGGTTTGGTCAAATCATGGCAAGGTTGTGATTTTTCTCTTGTTTGGTGATGGAAATGGAGTTTTGAGGACAAAAGGATTGAGAAATAACTTTTTTTTCCCTCTTTTTTAGATTGAGAAGAAGAAGAAGATTAGAATGTGGAGGGCTAAATTGAAAAAAGCGAAGCAACTCTTTTTTTGTGTGTGTGTTTTTGGGTCAAATCATGGCAAGGTTGTGGTTTTTCTCTTGTTTGGTGATGGAAATGGAGTTCTGAGGGGACTGTGGAGATGGGTGTTGGTTGGAAGATAAAAAAGGATTGAGAAATGGGTCTTTTTTTTTTTTTTTTAAGTTAGATTGAGAAGTGAGAATGGTTTGGGTTTGTTTTTTGCTTTGGTTGTTGGTATTTTGTGTGTATAGGGTGCTTTGGGATACAACTTTTTTTTGGGCGGCCGACTGGCTACTACTACCTCTGAAGATGTGCAGAGGTGAGGGCTTTTTTTTTTTTTTTTTCCCAAGGGCAAGTACACAAAACTGAATGGTAAAAAAATGTTTTTGTATTGGAAGTGTGAATGAACTGGTTCGTTGTAATTTAATGAGATACTAGTGACTCTTTAGATAGTTGAAGGGAATGAGAACAAAATGGGCTTGGATTAAAATAATCTTTTATAGAGCTGGAACAATATTCCCCGTATGAAGAAGGTTTGTGTGTACTGTGGAGTATAATATGTGAGTGAAAAGGAATCTGGTTTTGAAGGAGGGAGGGAGAGAATGGGGTGTCAAGTTTGACTAAAGTTTCTCACTCATGATGAAAGTGTCAAGTTTGACTAAAGTTGACAAGTTTGAAAATTCAGTGGTCGGGCAAGTCTTCAATTTTTTTTTTTTTTTGTCCTTTTAAGTTTTGATTAAAATTATATTAAAATAAAAATATACGTAAAATTAGAATTTTAATACAAATATAGTGTCTGTTTAACTTGATATTAAAATTTAAAATTATAATATACGCGAGTATATAACATATAAAAATTTTATATTATAGAATTTAAAATTTTTACGTTGAAACAAAGTTCCCAAATAAAACCACAACAGTTGCAAAATATAGTCCTCTCGATAATGTATTTTTTTTCATATCTAAAAATAGAAATCTTTAGAAGTTTTTGAGGTGAAAAAGGAAAAATTAGATGTTACGACACATTTTTAAAGTTGTGTTTAGTCATGATGCACTTAACAAAGTTCATGTCACACTATCGTTTATATTACATGTTAAATTATACTACAAATAAACAAGCATGGCATTTACAAAAATAAATCTTAAGATAACATTCATGAAAATTTCTTGGTGACAAATAAGGCCTTTGAAAAATACAGTCCTGTCAATAATGTTTTTTTCCAATACAATAATGTATTGTATATGCATACAAACTTTACAACTTGGAAGAGGCAAAACTCGTGACAACATCTGAGATATATGTTGTTGTGAATCTTAATCTTAAGATTAAGCAAAGGTTTTTCCTCTTTTTGGTAATAGATTTGTTAGTTAATGATATCTTAGCGTTGGCATGGCTTTCCTAATGCCCAACAAGAAGATATTTGGCCCAGATCAAGAAACATTATTCATTAGGAAAAAGATATAATTTATATTCTATAGGGATTGATTGAATCGGTCTAGATTTGATACTGGTTTGTACAGGCTACTGAAAGCCAAAGCTTATTAATTTTTTTATAAAAAAAAAAAAAAAAAAAAAAAAAAAAAAAAAAAAAAAAAAAAAAAAAAAAAAAAAAAAAAAAAAAAAAAAAAAAAAAAAAAAAAAAAAAAAAAAAAAAAAAAAAAAAAAAAAAAAAAAAAAAAAAAAAAAAAAAAAAAAAA
>CAMOHE010046103.1:15566-29552 GCA_946598075.1 Artocarpus hirsutus
CTTATTAATTTTTTTAAAAAAAAAAAAAAAAAAAAAAAAAAAAAAAAAAAACTAGAATTATTTCAATGAGGACAAAAAAGTATTTCTATATTTTTTTTTTCTTATTTTTCTTTTGAAGGATCTTTTACTTTTTCTTGTAACAAAAAGCATGGGAAATCCTTATCTTTATGGGTTGTTGTTCAATGTTAATTGATGTGTGTACAAAGCTTCAACGCTCCTCCAAAAGTCAAGCATTTCGTGAGTTGGTATTTGAATGGCCGGGTATGTATCATGTAAAGGTGGATTATGACTTATAAGTCAGATAAAAGAAAGTAGATTACAGGTTTTGAACTTCTCAGCACATAATACTAATAATAATAATAATAATAAAATTCTCCAACCGTAAGAATTCTCATTAAAAGGCGTAAGTTTTGAACGAGTATTATGATAATCATTTTGTCTTGCTTAAAGAACAAGAATCATAAAGGGCTATCTTTTGTTTTTCTTCAGTACACCTTTGAGAGGCTTCATAAAGAATGCAATTTTTTTTTTTTTTTTTGAATAAAGAGTGCAATTCTGAAGACCCCAAAAAGAGCACCACCAGCCCCGGTTGTCAACTTTTGTTTAGAAAAAATTCGGTTTTCTAGTTAATAATTTTAAACCCTAAAATTGCAACTAAATTATATCAGATTTAAACATTTATGAATATCTTCAGTCAACCATCCTAACCAGTATGGCATATGTAATTTTTTTGCTCGTGAACGTTGTTGGAGAGATTGTAATATATCTTTCAAACATGTTTAGGATCAAAGAACACATCAAAAATGAAGGACAAACACATTATTGATGTCTTTGTAATTAGCACAGGGTGTCACGAAACTCAAGGTTGAGGTCCCAGCTCCAAAACATGCAAACAACACATGGAGAGGCAGTGAGCCTAGGGCTATAGTGCCTGGGTGCTGACTTTGTCCAAGCGTTGATGCCACAGCGCCCAGTAGATTGTCACAAGCATTTTAGTGTAGTGCACCTAGCGCCATGGCGCTGGAAAACTGGTGCCGCGGTGTTCTCTTGAGCTGATTCATAATAAAATATGTGTTATTTAGACATGTTCTAAACCAGTGTAATCATTAGTTGTATGCTTTCATACTAACATGAACATCTATTAGCAACGAACATATTTATTGTAATAGTTGCATTGATATATGAATAGATACTTTTATAAATGAAGAGATATCTTTAAATAAAGGTCGTATTAGTTGAACCGGTTGTATCTATTTATGAAATGACACCTTATCAATTGTTAAACTCTAAAATTATTACAAAATTCATATCTTGTTCTAGAATACCGTGTTGTTATTAAATATTGTGTTCAAATATTTGTTGTATCTTGAGGGTAATTTGCTATATAACTCGTTAGCAAACTTCAAGAAGTAAGGGCAAATAAAACCTTTAAGGGAAGTGTTTTATACACGCCTTAAACACATTTTCATTTTCAGTAATTCTTTGCGTCCATTATCTCCTTACACATAAAATACTCCAACAAACGCAACATAGTTCGTCAGTTTGTGTGACATTCAACTTGTTTAAATGCAACATATAATGTTACATATATTGGACTACATTTATTAAGTGTCATATGTATAAATTGAATATTACATAGACACACAAACAATGTTACATTTGCGAAAGAAAAATGTTCGGCTGGACTGATTAAGGTGCCTGATTGAAGACTATAATCTAATGTTAAATAAAATAAATGGTAATTTTGTAACAAAAAAAGAATACAACTATAAATCAAATACCGAGATAGATTTAACAAAAACTCTCATTATAATGAACAAAAGTTTTAAACTCCTGCTTCGACAAAACAACACTAGGAATTTATCTTGTACGTTTTCTTATTCATCTTCACAAAACTCCAAAAAAAAAGGGACAAAATTGAGCTCCACAAGAAATAACAATAGTTCTTGCAAAGCCATCATTCGACTCCAGGGTAAGTTTTTATGCTTAATACAATAAAGAATCTATCATCGTTTTCGATTTTCGTGAGTATAAAATCTTATAAATTTAAGTCTTAAAGCTGCAGTCTGATAAAAAAAAAAAAAAAAACACAACAAAAAAAGAACCTAAAACAAAATACAAAACAGTCACAAGTGAATTGAGATCAAAATGGACAAAATTCATCATTGCCATAGATTGAGATCTAAATGGACACATATTTATATTTAAAATACAATATTCAAAAAAAGGGGAAAACTACAAACAGATGAAATGAAAAGAAAAGAAAATACTACTAGAGATAGAAATCTTATGGTCTCTATTTCCGTTTGGAACTTGGAAGAAGAATGCTAAAATTTGAGACAAGAAGGAGAAAGAAGAAGGGAAAAAAATGGCAAATACACTAGGGCTGGCTTATTTTTCAATTATGGTGCTTTACAAAATACAAATCATCAACAAGTATTCTCTATTATGGAAACTCTCCATTCTTTTGGTCTGAAAATTTTTGTTTTATGGCAAAAAATACACATATGAAAGGAAATATAAATGCATTATTCAGCCAGGTTCCAAAGGTTCCATAACAAAAAAAAGTGGGCTAATTTTGAGATAATGCAAATGTGAGGGGGCCATGTTTGTCAACAAGGAAATGTGAAGCCATGTGAGGCTGCTGTTTGTATGTATGTGTGTGTGTGTTTGTATCCTCCAAAAGGTAAAGGTGGACAAAGCCAGCTAGGTATCACTGGTACCATTAGATATACAAGATGTCTCATATTCTCATCACTTCAGTAATAGATTCCCTTTTGGCCGTGGGCGTGAACATGATGAACAATATCTGCTTTTTTCTTTTCTGACTTTGTACTGGAGTTGGCATCTGCACACAATATAATATACTGCTGAAACTAGTTTCTCTTCAAAACCACATAACTGACTGGTTTCATATATAAATTTCGGTTATTTACTTTTTTATAATTACGTTTTAGGTTTATTCAAATACTATTAGGGTGTTTAAAAAGAGTATCTGAAACATCAGTTTCAACCAATCAGTCACAAATATAAACAATATAAAGCTCTTAACAACTACAGTTTAAAGCTTTTACATGCTATAGTTCTTACAATTAAAACGTGTGTTTCAATTGATTCTCCAAACGAAAACTATACCTTCTATTTTTTATCTTATCAAAATGTATACTTTCAAATTAGATTTGATTTGCAAAATTATAATTTTTTTGTGACAATCTTCAATTTTGATATGAAAATTACCCAAAATGCCATCAAATAGAAAAAAAAAAAAAGAAACTTCAAAAACTTAAACACAAAAAAAAAACATCTTTAACCTAAGGGTTTTGCCCTAAAAAATTATGGTTTTGTTTTGTTTTCTTCTTATTTAAAAAAAATTAATTTTTTTCTCCTTTATTTAAAGATTATTTTGTGGTTTTAAAGATCAAAATCAATTATTGATCGAGGTAAGGACTAGATCTGTGTATTAGATTAAATATAAAGATATACATTCAATGAGATCAAAAACTTATAGTATAGTTTTTGAAAATAAACCTCACACGTCGTGTATGCAAAGGTAAACCTAATTTCTATATGCACTACTCATTACATTGTCTGGTTGATCAAATTCATATGGACACCGACCGTATAACAAGAACTCTTGCTCGTTGAGCCACAACAGATATAGTCACTAAAGAGCAAAACTTTAGCAACTATCCGTCATGACATTGCAAAATATCTTTAAATATTATTTTTTTAAGCAACGACATTTAGCTACGACTTTTTCATCGCTAAAAGACATGTTTGCTGCAGTACATGAAAGTTGCAAAAGTTTCAGGGCATAATGGGATCATTAGTCTTATGTAGCATTTAAAGTTCAACATTATTTCATCAAAGCACTAGTCCACTACCAATGTATAGAGTACGCTGGTATTTAAATAATGCCACTATTTCAACATTATTTCCCTATGTGTGCGTGACATTATTGCGAAGAATATTGCATAAATCACCTTTATGGCAGAGCAGTATCATCTGTCTTAGTGGTGATCACCATGTGAGTGACAGTGTATAAAGGAATGTTTGATGGACCTGCATATTTCAAAGTCTAATTTTATGGAAGAATGTTTAATTGATTGACAAATAAGACCAAACATTCCAATCTTTTATTCTCGTTATTCTTTTGACAGAGTCAAGAAAATCTTACAGACCCTTTAAAAAAAAAAGAAAGAAAATCCTACGGAAAACAGTTCACTTGTAATGATCCCTTCTACTAAAAGAATTTTAGTTTCAAGTAGTTACTGAAATCTGTAGTCCATTAACCGCGTTTTCTAGAGAGAGAGAGAGAGCTAGAGACAGGCTCTGCAAAAACAGAGTGAGGGTGCATTCCGGCGTAGGTGGTGTGAAGCTTAATCAGGCTGTCGGCCTCCAAAATCCTCTAGGAAAGTCGCAGAGGTCACCGGCAACAAGTTCGTGCTGACGGAAGTGTTGCTAGTCACTGGAATAGAGTTGTTCAAGGGAAAGAAGTCATCATTCTTCTACCGTAAATCTAGGATGTTCGTCGTAGGATCCCGTTGAAACTTTGGGAACTAGGTCGTGGAAAGCAGGTGAGGAAGGTGGACCGGAGCATATGGTAACTGCCGTCCATCGGCAACGGCGTGTGAGATTCATACGATATCATATTTTGATGGCCTTTGTCGCCGTTTTGGGAGCCTTTTTTCAGACACCACGCCTACCGTACTTCATATATTTTCGGCGTTGAGGAGCTTGATCTTGCTAGCTTGATCTTTTAGGATCTTTGTAAAGTTTTTACAGCTTTTATGTGTTTTGTTTATGTTAGTTTTGTAATAATGGTGATGGTTTTCCCATCTACCATTGATTTGTCTCAACTAGAGTATGGTCTCCCCATCCCTCTTTACCTGTGGTCTTTGTCTCAGTTAGAGGGTGGTTTCCCCACCACTCTTAGTCTATGTTTTGTGTCATGGGTCCATTTTAGAACTAGGATATGGCTCATCTTGAATCTTTTCTGTGTAGCCAAATCATGTTATTGTGACACTTATTGGATGAATCCTCCCAGTCTTTGGATTAAGGGTGCATTCGTATTATCTAGTCATATGAGTAACACCCGTTTCTATAGCTTTTCTATATACTAGCCAAAGTGGCTCTTTAATAATTTTCATTCCCATTTGCCTCAAAAAAAACAATAATGATAATAATAAAAAAGAAACCTGTAGTCCATTACTAACTAATTTCAAGCCCAACTACACTTATTAAGTAATGGCATTTGCTTTAATCTGCTCTGTCAATTCTTTAAGTTTACCGCATGACTTGTATCTATCTATATTAAAGGTGTGAACTTAATCTGCTCATGGCTATGATGGGGTTTTATCAACTTTATTAGTATTTATTTGTGTGCTGTTTCCTTTTTTTTTTTTTTTTTGGTTCAAGAAAAAAAATCGTTGATGTCATCTCACTCTCCACCATCTTGATCACTTCGGAAATCTTGGGGTCCATTAATTGAACAGAAAGAACCTGACATAATTCTATTCGAAAAATGAACCCAGTTTTTATTCATGTCACTGCATATCTAATACCGTACTACACATTAATCGGGTAGAAATCCTAAAACAGAGCTTAGAGTATCAAACTTTGAACGCATCCTGAAAGAAGAAGAATGAAACACATTCTTACCGCTCCAATTATATTTAAGTATCTCTAGAGACTAGATACAACTATATTTGTCTCTTGTTTTTTACGTTTTTAACTACACAGATTTTATATTTACATGATTTTGAAAATACGTCGAGCTAGCCCTTGTTATAATGTCACCTCATTGACTTCACAAGGACTTGGGGTGCTCTTTTTTTCATTTTGCGTGCACATAACCACGATAGGATATTTGGCATTTTGGCCTCGAACATTCACAATTTGGCAAATTGGCTTTCTATACTTTAATTTTAACAAATTGCCTCTTGGATTCAATAAAATGTTAAGTAAGTGCCCCCAAAACTATAACAATTGTCATAATTTTGACGGGAACGCTCTCCTACAAGCCCGTTAAAAGGCAAAGATTGAAATTTATGATGATTATATAGCACATCATGTGATGTGTTTGGGAAGAGTAAATACTTCAAATTTTAACGTATGTTTTAGTCTGCAATATGTTATTAAACGAAGAGATTAATTTGTCAATATAGTTAAAGGACAACTTAACAACTCACTACAAGTGAAGGGTATTTTTTTAATCCAAAAATTAAGGGTATAAAAGCATAAAAAGTCTAAGTTACGCCCACTGGGGCATTAGAATATTGTATAAGATAGAACTCTTTCCAATTACCATCTATAGTCGTTTTCTAACTATATATCCTACTATGCCTAGTTATGGTATGATGATGACTAAAAATAGAAAGATAAGTTAGGTTTCGTTGCAGAAGGAAAAATTTTTGTAGCTTGCATATTTATGAGTGGGATATAACCACTAAAAGACTCAGGTTCGTTTGACAACCTAGTTAAAAATCATTAGTTTTAATTGTTTATATAGTATAAAATTCTTTCATGTTATAGTAATTTTGGTTTAAACTCACCGTAGCAATGACCTTTTGAAAAACTCAAGAAGTCTGAAAATATTGTTCTTAAGATGTTGAAAAAGCCCCAGTTGTTAGCAAATTGCATCTGCACATGACACGTGAGAGTACGAGGCCCATATACAGAAGAGATAGTTCGCCCGTATACAAAGAAAGCCAGCAAATGGCCTTTTCATCCATCATGTCGGAATCCACCACCCAACAAAAAAAAAAAAAAGAAAAGAAAATCACACGCACACACCTACAAATTATACCAAATAACACATTTTTAATTTTAAATATTACTAAATAGCACACTCTTAAAATATTAAAGTATAAAGCATTTTAGTAATTGCATGCTCTTTTAAATATTTAAATTTCTAATTTTACCTCATCTTCTTCATTTCCTTCAAAAAAACCTAAATACATGTTTTCTCTTCTCTCCCTCCTTTCTATTCTCTTTTCTCTCCAACATCGATAGTAACTCCGACGACAATGCTGTTCCCACATGACTCTCGTGACCTCGTACGACTTCGGCAACCTCTCCTGCCTTGACTCTGATGACCTCGCACAACTCTGGCACCTGTTCTTCGCGTGACTCTAGCAAGGTTCCCGGTGCACCTCAACAATGAAGCTACGCCACACTCGACTCCGGTGGCAAGGTTTTTCTGTCAGCTACCATTCGTCTTATCCATCCACGATTTTCTAATCTCTGATGCAAGAGATTTGTCAGAGATCACCGTTGAGAGCGACAATGCGCTTGGCTCCTTCGTGCAACTTTGGTGGCTCCACACAATTTGTCTTGACAGGACTCGGGCAAGGGTTTTTCCGACGAGGAAGCTGGATGGACAAACTAGAGGAGAGAGAAACTTTGAAGAAAGAAAGCGTGGGGAGAGAAAAAGGAAGAAAAAAAACAAAAAAAAATCAGATGTCATTTCAACTAAGGGCAATTTTAGGATTTTGGTACTAACTTGATCTATTTACTAACCTTTTTAAAAATTAGAGTTATTAATTTTTATTTCTAATCTATATTGGTCTATTTGTCTCTTTCTCCCTAATTAGATGTCATGAAAAAGGGGAAAAGCACAAGAATGTCCTAAAGGAGCACATTTGCAAGATTGTCCGCTTAAAAGACTCTTTTCAAAATTGCCCATTTAATTAAAAAATAATTTATTAAAAGTCCAAGTTACCCTCATTCTTTAATTAAAAATGTGATTTGAAGTCCATATTACTCTTCCTTCTTGTAACACCATCTTTTTCGGGCTGTCACTTCACTTAAACATCTTTTCTTAACTTTAAACATACTTTTCTTGAACATTAATCTTACTTTCTAGTAAGAAAATGTTGGATAAATTTTTTTTCGTAAACTTACTTAAATTTTTTTTTTTGAAACCATTACGACTTTCCTTGCAATCAAAGTTGAGACATAGCTCAATAATTAACTTAAAAATCAGTCAAAATGTTTCTTAAACTTATTAAGAAATGTAAATTGAATCATAGCTTAAAACTTAACTTTATAGTTGTTTAAAACATTTCGTAAAATTATCTTTTAAAATGTTTTTCTTAAAACATGTCTTATAAAACATTTCCTTAAATATTAACTTTCTTAAAACTTTGAAAAATACTATTTTAAATAGTGGAAAACTTTCTCTTTTATCATCAGAAGACTTCTTGTAGTGGTTTCCATGCTCAATCTTTGCATCTGTCATCCGCAACACCGAGCTCTTCAACCAGTCTTACTGGTCTTCCGTAGGACTACCTACAACATGAAAGAACTTATAATGAGCTTTCACTTAGTAAGTTAAAACATAATCTCACAATCATTTAAAACATTTATGAACTTTCCTCTTTAAACATTTATCATAAAACATCGTTCATATATCTTTCTTATAAAACATTTCACATAAAGCGTTTTCATATAATGTAATGACCCAAAAAAATTCAAACATTAATAACTATGATTAATTAAGGGTTTTCCCTCATGACTTAGCTAAGTACTTGAGAAAGTACAAGTTTTAAGTTTATTAATACGCAAATTTGAAGGTTTTACTAGCCGTAAGACCTTAGAAATAATTAATGTTGTGAATGCACAAAATTATGTGCTTTATTTATGAAACATATAACAATGTAATGTTATAATAGTACATTAAAATAATTAAACAAATAATTATTTAATGTGCTAAACCAAGAGTTTATAATTTATTAATTTTATGCATGAACCAAAAAGATGATGTTTTTGGCAAAGGTGGAATTTCTAACGTACTAAGATTATGTGAAAATTTCTATATGATAGCAGTTCAGTAAAAGAAACCCAGATCAATAGTGATCATGAGCTCCATACTATAATTTAGAAAAATGGTGAGCACCAAGTTTAAGTATGCAAGGTTTATGACAGTTTTACTAAGATTGATCTCGAAATTATAGGAGATCAAAAAGTAAGATAAAAAATTCAAGAAAGTTATAAGATCATTGGAAGTTCGAGAATTCCAATATTTTGAATGTGTATAGTTAATTATTGTACACATTAATAATTATGTAAGATTTATTATTATTTTTGTAATAACAATGACAATAATAATAATATCAGTTATTAAAATAATAGTGAATAATAAGAAGAAGAAGAGCATTGATGGAGTCCACAAACGCTGATCTATGGGTAAGATGTGGACCCATAAATGGTTCTTTACAAGGAGTAGTTAGTGAAGCACAAAATTGTGCTAAGTTTGGAATTTTAATTAAATTGACTTTCAAATAGTCAATTTAATTTACAAAACTTTTATAAAATCACAACTACTGTTTTTATAATGAGATTTGAAGTTTACATTGTGAAAATTTTTAATGAAAAATTTATGTTTTGAATTACATTTTTAAGTTTCAAAGGTTAAATATATATATATATAAATATTAATAATTATATTGAGCAAAGTGTTAAATGCATAATATCTTTCTGAGAATTCATATACATATATACATATATATGTATATAGTTGTAAAAATGATTAATCATCGATTTTGAAGACAAATGTATCAAAGTATAACTGTTTCAAAATTTAATCACAAAATCCATATAGTATGGATAAATTTATAAAAATGATTTTTATGTCAACATGAATATTTCAATAACAATAATACAATAAGAGAATTAAAAATTTATGTGATTATCTTTAAAGTGCAAATAAATTACAGTTTTCAAAAGCACAGTTATGTCCACAAAAATTTTTAAAGTTACAGATCAAATTTACTCTACCCGGTATTGCATGGTTTGGACGATGTAGACCATGAAATGGTCTATAAATACATGAAAAAAAAAATCTAGCCAATCAAAATCAGCCCCTCATTTCTCTCTCTACTTTCTCTCTCCTCAAAATCTGGTCAAGATTTCGGTGTCCGTTTTTGACACCTCTGGCACCAATAGAAAGCTCTCATCGAGCCGAGTCCAACGGTGTGCCATGCCGTCCAAAACGACATCGGAGGAAGCCACACGCGCCGGTCAAAGTGATGGAGAAACCCAAAACTTTTCGACGAGATATCTTTGTTGTCCGACGTCCGATCAACGTGATTCTTGTTCCTACACGACCACCATGACGAGAGGAACAATACCCACCCTTCGTAGCAGCTCAACAGTCGCCGGATTGCTCCGCCCATCTACCTCTATTGTCGCCACCATGCCACCTTCGTTTATGCCACCTCTAACGATGGTGGTCGACACCTCCCAGCCCAAATGAATCAGAGGATGACGGTGAGGAAGATGCCTCACCCAATTGCACCACGTTCTGGCGAAGATCCACCTTGCCCACCGTCAAACGCTGCAGGAGTCTCCATTCTTGCTCTTCCCAACCACGTTGCTTCAAATTGGATGAGGGGAAATGCTCAAAGGAGGACGGGTAGCAAAAGCCCTCAGCCAATTTTGGGTTTCCATCACCGGAAAGCCATGATCGGAGCCTCTATTTTTGGCCAAGATTGTGGAGCCCGACCTGCTATGTTAGAGGCAAAATTAGGCAAAATTGACACCACCATTGGACTCAGAAGGGTAGATTTAGGGGGTGTAGGTTCGAGCTCAGCCATCAACGGAGTCCGGTCAACGCCGGTCAAACTCGATCAACGCCAACTTTGGATTTTTGTGATCCGGACCTTCGATCGATGATCCGAGGCCACTTCCTGACTCGTTTTGATGCTTTAAATGCGACAGTGACCTCCGTTCAAGCTAATTCCACTTTGGTAAAAATCATTCGGTACCGACTGCACGTGGATCGAGGCGACTCAAACTGTAGTAACAGAGTCTAGAATGTTGTTCTCAGCAGTAATGAATCTCCATGGAGCATTCCTAGCCATCCACAACCACTTGATGAGCACTACTAAGGATGCTGCGTAGACTGCAGATACAGCGAGATGTAATTAGACACGCTTAGCTCGGAGTCCAGGTAAGTAGGAATCTCGCTTACAGTATAAATAGTTTTAAAAATAAATTAATTTTAAATATTTTCATAAAATTTATGAAAATACATGATCGGTGATTTATTACACTGTTATATGTTATGATGTGATATGTTATGTTATGACATGATGTGAAATGCTATGATGATGATGATATGATTAATGTGTGATGTATGCAATATTTAAGTTGTATTGTTTAATCACCTTCAAGTCAAGTATGATTATAATTTACGATTTACGATTTACGATTCATGAATTACGAAATTGTGATGTCATGTAGTGATAAGTCATACTGCATACACACAATAAGACAAGTGAAACTTATAAGACAAGTTAAGGACGTCGTACCAACCTCCCGACCCACAGGTAGGCTCCATGTTAAAGAAATGAATAATCTTAGTGTCGTTGGGACCTCACAAACCCTAACTTCCCAAGACTCGCGCGCAACTGGCACGATCACCTGGGCCAAAGTAAGAAGATAAGATATAGCTTAAATAATTAAGCATAATTCATGCATATTTTTATAAAAATAATTTTTAATTATGTTTTGCGAGATTAATTTCCTACTTGCTGAGCGAAAGCTCATTTAAGTCTATTCATGCTGTAGGTAAGAAAAAACCTGTCAGCAGCACTTGATGGGCAGTGGTGAGCGACAGATGAATAGTAAAGATGGGAATGGATACCGCTCACGCAATGTAATATTTTTGTATTTTTATTTTACGAATTTATGCACTTTTTATTTTACAAAATTTGGTATGTTTATATCTTACGAAAATTATGTGCATATGAATAAGTAATTAAGTTACGTAATTATGCTTTAAAAACCGAGCTCGTGTTTACACAACCTTGGTTCAAAGGATTTTAAAGTTTAAGAATGTTGCAATAGACAATGCAACAATTACATGAACTTTTTAAGTAAGAAAAATATAAATTTATTTAGGATTAAAAACGATTATTAAAGTTTTACGTTATGTTGAGAAATGAATTTTATGGATATGTTTTTATGAAATCATTATGAAAGTTTAAAGGAAAAGCCTTAAGAAATTAGTATCTTAAACTTAAAATTTTAAGTTATAAGAAATTATGTTTTAGCTAGTTTAATAAGGTTTGATGCAACAAATGTACGAAGTTTTCAAGTGAGAAAATTATATGACCATTTATAATAAGAAAATGCTTATATGAGATTTATGCCAAAATAAGTAATGATTTTTATGAGTATGTTTTAGGAATTTACTTTCAGGAAGTTTAGATGATTATGCTTCAGAAATTATTATTATTATGTTGGTTTAAATAAACGAGTTCCAAGTAATTATTATTGTGATAAGTTCTAAAAAGATTAATTTTAAGATATCAATATGTTATATTTAAGATGTTAAATTATAAGTAAAATATATAAATGATTTTTAAGAAAGTTTTAAAGAGCATTTAAATGAGATTTTATTTTAATATTTAATTGAAAATTATTTTGAAAATAGTTTTATTTAAATTGAGAAATATCGTTAAAGTAATAGTTGCTACATAAGCATCCTTATGTTTAAAAAGAAAAGTTTAAAGAAATTACTATAGTTATGTTTTCAAGAAATAAATGTTATGAGTTATGTAAATGGTCATGCTTTTGGAAATTATAGTTATGTTAAAACGTAATTATTATTATTACGTTATCATCACGTTGAGAAATTTATGTTATTATATTCGGTTTACGAAATTAAGTTTTAAGAAATGATTATTATATCTTTCAAAGTTACACGTTGAGAATTCTTTATTATCAAGAATTCATTTATTACTAAGTTTTGGAAAACAATTAGTACTTCCTTTAAAGCTTTATGCCAAGGATTCGATAGCAAGAATCCATAAAAAAAAATATTCTGAAATTTCTATGCTTATTATTAAGTATGTTTAAGTTCATGATTATGTTAAGTTAAGTAACGACCACGTAGTACGGGTCGCCACATATAACATTTCTCATAAAACTTCTTTCATGACCATTTTGTTGGGAATATTTTTCATAATTTTTTTTCCTAAGCATATGTTGTAAACGTATCACAAAAAAGAACGCAAGCAATGTAGCGACCCCCTCCCCCTCCCCCTCCCCCGGGAGGAAAGAGGGGAGAGGAGCGTCACGCATCGTTCGTTCATGCATATGAAAATGGGCCTCTTCGGCAATCCGATCAGAGACACCATAGGAAAAATAATCAAATTTTAACTCAATCTTAATGCAGATATTATCATATCATTAGCAGCGAAAATATTAAGATTACAACACTTATACAAAAGCTAGAAAATCCCCTAAATGTCCTTAATAACAGTTCTTAGTTTCTAATAACATCAAAGAAATACTTAGAAATAAATATTGCATCTTAGACTCGTCATGGGACCTTGGACTATTCTTGCTCAATCATCTACATCCTTACTTGGAAGCTTACATGCATCATGAGAACTATATAAGCATAATGTTTAGTAAGTAAACCACAGTAGTTCCACATAAAAAAATACTTTCATAAACATACATTACTTTTAGGTTTTTGGGCCCGTAGCATAATGTTAATCTCAAGCAATCAGAACCCTTAACATTCATTCATAAATGGTCCTTATTTTGGAACATGCTTCCTCAAGGATTTGACCATGAAAACATACATAACATTGGTTGGTTCGTGACAGCAAGAGAGTTCATATCATACTCATGAAAAATCATCAAAAACATCTTTAAACATATTCATCATAACAACATACATAATTTTAAAACATGCTTTAAAACATATTATTGTTCAAGTGATGCAGTGGAGGGTATACTTACACAAACCATTTAGTCATGATCATCTTAGATTCTATACATCATCTACCTTTCTTCCATACATCACATAACATTACTCTTCATATTCTAAGGGAAGCCATCTATTGAAACCCTCATGGTTCTCTTCTCTATTCTTTCTTTATGCATTCATACGTCTCCTCTATCTCTTTGTTTCATTCATTTCTTTCTTTCTCTATTTCTTTCATTCTCTCGTCTACTCTCTCTATC
>CAMOHE010046105.1:0-11677 GCA_946598075.1 Artocarpus hirsutus
GCCTAATATCCATTTCCATTAGATCCAACCGAGCTTTTTCACCATCCTTAGTCTTGCCCGGAATGTCAAGCAATGTGCCGACTACGGATTCGCAAACGTTCTTCTCAATATGCATAACATCCAAGCAATGACGAACAAAAAGTGTCTTCTAATAGGGAAGTTCAAAGAAGAGTGATCTTTTTTTCCATGGTCCTCCATTTTGCATCTCCTCCTTACCTCGCTTTCTCTTACCGAATACGACTCTTATATCTTGTACCATTTCAAATATTTGTTCACCCGTCAAAGGGCGCAGAGGGTCTCTTTCTTCGCTGTTGCCATCAAAGGCTTTCTTTTGTTTGCGGTAGCGATGATCTCTTGGCAACCATCTTCTATAACCAAGAAAAACAGTTTTCTTTCCATTTTTCAACCGTTTGTGAGACGTTTCCTTCATACAAATAGGACAACCTATAGAACTCTTCATCGAATAACCAGATAAATTGCCATATGCGGGGAAGTCTTTAATAGTCCATATCAACATCGCCCGGAGTGTGAATGTCTCTTTTCGGTAAGCATCTCTAACTTCAACTCCCTTTTCCCACAACATTTTCAGATCATCGATTAATGGTCCCAAGAATATGTCAATGTCATTGCCTGGTTGGTGAGGACCCGAAATCAATAAAGACAACATTAAAAACTTCCCCTTCATGCACATCTTCGGAGGGAGATTATAGTGAACAAGTACTACGGGCCAAGTGCTATGCCTACTACTCATGTTATCATGTAGGTTCATTCCATCAGTCGACAAAGCGAAATGTATGTTTCTTGGATCCGCACTAAAGTTACCATGTGGGTTCATTCCATCAATCAACAACTATTTCTCACTTTGTACAAAAAAAACTTACAATTTCGGCTGAGATTAAGGAGTGTAGAGGCGGAAAGAGACGGCGGCGGCTGATTCGGAAGGGTCTGTGTTTGTATTTGTAAAGTGTGTTTCTGAAATGTACTATCTGAAAGTTGAGGATGGGAAGGGCTATAAAGTAAGCTACCACGAAAGTTTCGGAGTAAAACCGACGTGGTAGAGATACCACGACGTTTTTTGGAGAAAACCGTCGTGGAAGATTAGGGCAACCATGACGGTTTTCTTCAAAAACTGGCGTGGTAGCTCCGATTTTCCTCCCCGTTTTTCTGTTTAGCCCTTGAAGATACCACGACGGTTTTCTGAAAAAACTGTCGTGGAATAATAAAGATACCACGATGGTTTTTACATAAAACGGTCGTGGTAAATTAGAGCTGCCACGACGGTTTTTGAAGAAAACCGTCGTGGTATCTTCCCACCTTCCCACAACGGTCTTCGTTTTCACGGGCGTAACTTGCCGTGCATTTTTGCCCTTTACACGACGGTTTTTGTGAAACGGTCGTGAAATAAAGATCATGTAATCAATATTTTCTTGTAGTGATCATATTAAAGAGAGGCACGAAAAAGAGATAGTAAGTTGTGCAAATAAAGGGTGGATTTTGTAATCCTACATAGCCAAGAAAGGGTGGGACTCACGGGGAATGGTTCATAAGTAGGATTTTTTATACATATGTCGTAAAAATAAAGTTTGGATTAATTTATACTACTAAAAAATAATTTCAAAAATTACCACACCACATTATCATAATATAATTTAAAAAACCAAATAGACTCTCAATTAAAAACTAGGATCACAAAACATTCCATAAAGCACAGACCCATCACTGGAGCTTTTGCAAAGGTGAACTACAGGTGTTGACGAAGAGGAGTTCTGATTCACGGTGAAGGGGGCAGAAGGCAAAGAAAGTCCAGAGTTTCTATTCGCATGGAAGATGGCATGGAGTTACGGGTGATTCTGTTCACGGCATACGGCAAGGAAGTTCCAGAGATTCCATTTGCTGAAGATAGGAGGGCAACAAAGAATGGAACCGATAGGAAGGCAGGAACCCTAACGGGTTTAGGCGCCGAATCTACCATTGGAGCGGCCGGTGTTCAAAGATGGGTTGAGCTTCATCCTCTTGAACGCTTCTTCATCGTGGATCTTCATTCGTAGTCTGCGATGCTGGAGACGTCGGAGATGGAGGTAGGCTAGAGACGGAGGTCGCGGTTGCCACACCGGAGAGTGACGAATGAAGCAAACACGTGGGGGCAGGAGGAGAAAAATGAAAGAATTGAGGAAGGCTGCCGAGGAAAACGAGAGGGGAGAGAGAAAGAAAGACCTAATGGGTATTTTGGACAATTTAGATTGTTTTAATCATGCTACCGTCGCAACAGGTTTAGGACAAGTGGTAGACATCAATCCAAGGGAAGAATTTGAAAAGAGGCTTAAAAGAAATTCTCAATTGAAAAAATGGTCTTTTTTTTTATCAAAACATGCACATTTTTGAGTAAAAAAATTGCTTCAATTTTTTTCAGAAAGATAAGAAAAATAATTGTAATAAGGTAAGAAACCTAAACAGGATGAAAAAAAAAATATAGCCGTTTTGATGTCCAAAAAATTTATTTTTTGGTCCAAAAAATAAGCTTTTTGACCGTTGACAAAAATTTTTTTTTTAAAAAATCATTTTTTTTTGAAATGGGTGGCATAAACAACAAATACTCTCATAAGTAAGAACATCAACTTCTAATAACATGAGACTTTTTAGGGTAAAGATCAACAGAAAACCTATACAAGTTTAGGTCTAAAACGGATAAAATATCATACCAAATAGAAGTGCGAGGTCGTTAAAGTAATCACTCAACCATGACATAATCTCTTGAAAATTTACAAAAAGCAATATAAAGACGAAAACATCAAACTTAAAAAAAAATATAATAGCCCGTTTAGTTTACAGATTTGAATAAAAATTTAAATTTTCATAAGAGAAAATACTATAATAAAATAATTTTAACAGTGATTCGAACCTATCAAAAGTTGACATAAATAATTTATTTTTTACAAAGGGACGAATAATAATGTATAAAAAAATCTAAATATATTCTATTTGATAGTATTTTTAAAATAAGTAAAAATAATTTTGTTTAAATTTTTTTTTTAAATTATACTAAAAATATTTTTAAAATTTTTACCGTAAAAAGTTGCAAAAACAATTTCCAAAGCTCTCACCATTGTTTTTTTTTTTTTAATTTTTATAGGAACAAAAGTAGAAAAAAAAAATAAAAAAAAAAGAGGGGCGTGAAAAAGAGAAACAATCAGCCTGCCGTCAGAGGTGCGTGGCGTTATCACAAAACCAAACTGAAAAAACTAACTTTTCTTTGCTTTGGCGACTTGGCGTTCAGCTCGAGACTTCTTTAAACTCCACCAACTCATCTATCTCGTTAAGCCCTTTTTTTTTTTTTAATCATTTCGGTCTCAAAACCCGCAAAAATATTCTGACAATTCCTAGCTAATACCACCAATAGAATCAAACCGGTTTATTCCAATATTTCAATTCTTAAAAAAAATATAAAAAAAAAGAAGAAAAAAAGAAAAAGACTTCCGAACCAACCAACGGCGACGATGGACGAAACGGAACCGGAGCCATCGCGGCGAACCGTGTTCTCCGATAGGGTCGCCGTTAACGGCATCGATACGCCGTTCACTCTTTCAGCTGATGGCGTCATCCGGTGGTCGGAGGGAGGTCAATGGAGTTTGTCCGTCGAGAAGGAGGTGCTCGGGTTCTCGACGGACGGCCCGAAGATCGAGATCAGGGCCGTCGTGGAAGGCGGTGGCGGAATCCTCTGCTTTGGGAGCAGAGGAGCTCTCGTACGGAAGAAATTCGCCTTTCGGTTCTCGACTGAGGACTCGCAGAGGCTCTTCTGCTTGAGGCTCCGTGAATACATCGATTCTCTCGGTATTTTTTTATTTTTTTTTTGTGTATCTTCGGATTTTTTGTTTGGTTATGGGGGAAATGCGGGAAAATGAAAGAAACTTGTAAAGGTTCAGACTTTTGGGGTCCGCTAGCTTGAATTTCCGTTAATTGTACTCCAATTTGGCATAAACCGTAATGAACAATTTTGTTTTTCGTTTTTCCTCAAAATTTTAGCATGTTAAGCTTAGTTCTTATGGTAACTTTCTGTTTTGATACAGAGTAGAATTGTTGAATGTTATCTCCTTGATACAAAGTTTAATCAGTGTTCTTATTAGTATTAATTGTCTTTAATTTTGGAGATTAAGATGAAATTTACGTATTGTTATGCACTAATCTCTTCTTTTATTATTAATAGACCGGCCTAAGAGGTTGTTTGTGTTTGTAAATCCATTTGGTGGGAAGGAATTAGCTTCAAAGATATTACTTGATCAAGTAAAACCTCTTCTTGAGGATGCTGATATCCAGCTAACATTGCAAGGTTTGGATCCGTCCACTCATTAAATTCTTGAAATTTTGATGGTAATTCTTCTTTTTCTTTTTTTTTTTAATTATTGTTTTGAATTATTTTTCATGATCAAATCCGCAGAAACCGAATACCAATTGCATGCAAAAGAAGTGGCGAAAACTATGGATCTTTCGAAGTACGACGGCATTGTTTGTGTTAGTGGGGATGGAATTCTTGTTGAGGTTGGTTGCTAATAATTAGTGAGTACTTAAAAACAGTAATGTTATGCTTTTGTTGAAGAATTTATTAGAAAGACTGTTATGTGGTTGTGAAAGCAACTACTCTGTAAGAAGTACTTGGATAATTGGCATATTTGTTTAATTGTTTACCGTAATTACTAAGAATTTTCTTCTTGGGATTTTGTTTTGTCTATGACATATTTGGGAAAGGTTTTATTCTATTTTCCATGGTACGTTACTGTTCTTACAAGTTTTGCACATTTTAGTAGGTAGTAAATGGACTGCTTGAAAGAGAAGATTGGGAAACTGCAATAAAGATGCCTCTTGGAGTAGTTCCTGCAGGTTCATCATACTTTTTACTTACCAAGTGTGTTTTACTTTTTATTTTTTTTCAGAGTGTATTGTAGGTTAGTTTTAGTTTGTTCGGGATATATATTTTGTATAGTTATTTGGTGATTATATCTTCCAGAAGCCTATTTAGTCAACCAAAATGTCCATTCTACAGGCGTTTTTTAATAAAATCTTTTTTGCAAGAAATATGTTAACATATAGGTACTGGCAATGGTATGGCAAAATCTCTTCTGGAATCCGTTGGTGAACCTTGCACTGTATCTAATGCTGTTCTAGCCATTCGAAGTTAGGTATCGTGTTCAATGGAACTTTTTCTCTCCATATACTGATCTGTTTTATCAACTTTGATTGAATGATGCTTTCGTGGATAAAAAATTTTCATGTTTTAACTACTGGTAGGCCATAAGCGTTCACTAGACATATCTACCATCTCGCAAGGGGAAACCAAGTTTTTTAGTGTATTGATGCTTGCTTGGGGTAAGCCAAAAATGCAAATAGCTCTTTATAATGTTGGATCATACACGCGTAATTCTTAAGGACATTTTTTCCATTCTTGTGATCATTCATATCAGGTTTGATAGCAGATATTGACATCAAGTCTGAAAAATATCGGTGGATGGGAAGTGCTCGTCTTGATTTCTATGTATGTTTTATTATTATTTTTTTCCCAACATTTGTTATTTCCAATGTGATTAGACTATTGCTCATTTTGGTAGTTTATTTGTGTGTCTTACTGAAAGAATCGTTCTTTCTGTAAAGACTATATCTTGAATGCTATTCTAGTGTCAAAATATACTAGTATTTTCAGAAAATAACTATTCATTCTTCTTTATTTTTTTAAATCTGAACAAAATTACGTGGTTTGTTGGTTAGTTGTATGCAAGAAGAGTTCATATCCGCAAAGAAAAAATCACAATGCTAAACTAACTTCCTATATTCATGTCCCTTCATTCCTTGTGTGAGATCCAATTCCTTACTTTCACGTGGCTTTTTATTCCTTAGGGTCTACAACGAATTTTAAGCTTGAGGAAATACAACGGGCGTATTTCTTTTGTGCCCGCACCTGGCTTTACAAACTACGGAGAACCCACTAGTTATAAGAGTGACTCTACTAGTAAGCAAAATGTTAAAGACCCAACTGAGCCTGTGAAGGTCCAAAGGCATGGATACCAAGGGCCTCATAATGATTTGCAGATTATGGACTGGAGAACCATTGATGGACCGTTTGTTTCAATTTGGCTTCACAATGTGCCCTGGGGGACTGAAGACACAATGGCAGCACCTCAGGCTAAGGTCTGGCTACGCTTTGATTGATATGTGCGCTGCAATTTGTTTCTTCTTCCGTTACAGTTCTTATCTTTTCTCATTCTGTGCCTTTTTATACCTTCTTTTCTAGACAAATTTGTTTATTGTTTGACATGGAGACATGAACCTTGATGTCATATTACAGATAGCAATATTTGCATGGGTAATTTATAGTTTAACTGAGCACCATATTCCTTTTTGCTTGGTGATGTGCAGTTTTCGGATGGCTATATTGACTTGATCATCATCCGGGACTGCCCAAAATTACCCTTGCTCTCATTAATGACGCAAATGAATGATGGGAATTATGTCAATTCACCTTATGTCGTGTACTTAAAGGCAAGTAAATCAAATTGATAATCACTTGTAGGAAATTCTTATATTGGAAAAGACTATATTTTGCACTACTGTTGGAGTATAGGGGTTTTAACCGTTGGATTAACTTTTTAATGGTCTAATATATAGTTAGAAACAATTTTGTATCGCGTGCTGCAAAATTTTAACATGGGTAGTTGCAGATCAAATCTTTAAAATATTAATCCAACAGCTAACACAACCTTCTCCACCAGTGGTAAAAGATTACCTTTTCCATCATAAGGATCCCTTCTATTTTTCTTGTTTGTACATTTTTCAGTAGAAATTTTTCATCCTTTGTTTACCAGTAGTAGGAACCAGGAAAAAGGATTTTCTGGTTGAAGTGTGAAACAGGTCTTTTGATCAAAGTTCAAATTTTTATTTTCCCCATTAAAACTACTCTGCAGGTGAAAGCATTCATCTTGGAACCTGGTCTGCGTGCAGAGGATCCAACAAAAGAAGGAATTATAGACTCGGATGGTGAAGTCTTGGCCAGAGGGAAAGGAACTTATAAGTGTGACCAGAAGACCCTGATGGCGTATGATAAATTTCAACTGATAGTCGATCAAGGTTTAGCTACCTTATTTTCCCCTTTATAGAATTTGACTGAGATATGTGCCCTTCTCAAAGAAAGAAAAAGAAAATGAGAAAGAAAAAAGCACACTTGGGTTTAATTATTCAGCCTACGTAAATCCGGATGGGAAATAAGAAACGAGAAAGGATATACCAGTCAACAATGTCTGTACTTGCTCAAATAGTTTTGTCACAGCCAACGATATTAAAAGCTAACGTGCATTGATTTTTTTCCTTCAATATTGGAGTTCTTAGTTCTAGACCGTTTGAGAAATGAATTGGAATTATATTTTGTAGTTTCAACTAACTTTTGGTACAATATTTTCTCTCACAAAATTTGAATCAAAAGTTTATTGAAATTATATTTTGTAGTTCCAGCTACGTTCTCAAATGTCCAAATGTTCTTTATTTTTTCTTCTATTTGGTGCTCTGCAAGACAATGAAGAACAAAAGGTCGCAAGTTAACTCTCCTAGTTGAATTTTCCTTTTTCTTTTTTGCTTCATAATAGTTAGTGGTTGTTACAAGTTTACCTCGATGGTGGTGAAATGAAAGTGACTTGGACTGGAAGAGAGGTATGGGGGACAAGATTTCATTTTTTTTTCCTACCAACAATGTTTATTTAGGAACCATAGACTATTCATCAAGTGCGCGTTTTTAAATGTTATATATGATTATATCTCATTAAGATAAAATGAAAAAATATGACAAATTTGATACAGGCTTAACAGTTCAAAATAGAGTCAAAATACTCTATTACAAAAATTTTGTAAGGTATAATACGATCTTAGAAAACGATATAATATAATTATAGATTATTCTTACATGTGCCTCTTGAATTTTTAGTCATTTTCACTTTTGTCTCTCAAACTTAAGAACTTATAATTTGTCCTCAAATTTTAAATTAGTCCCACAATCATGTGTTAGAATTTCCATTAAAAAGCGATGGAAAATTAGGGGTTTAGTGCAATCATGTTTTCTTTCTATTAGAATTTTTATAAAAACAAGCTGAAGAAGAGCACATGATCACACTTAACTCATGTTTTCCGTTTGTTTTTTACAAACAGGGGGAATTCGGGAGGTAAAATGGTAGTTTAATTGCCGTGGCAGTGACCTGAAAAAACTTTCTATAAGTTTGCAAATGAAAGCTCTGTATTCTTCATTACAATAGGCGAACAATATATACACAAACAAAAATACAAAAGCAGCTCCTATAAGGAAACAAATAAAATCAAAAGCTGTCAATACTATCAACAAATAATTATGCCAGCTATCCACACATATTTGACTTGGATAATTATTGCCTTGATTTTTGATATCCTTGATTGTCTCCAGAATTATCTCCTTCTTTGGAGAAATACTCTTGATTTTTTATGATACTAGATTTTTCTCCTTTTGACTTGCCCTTCTCATCATGCCCCCTCAAGTTAGAGGGGGAATGACAATGGACCCCCAACTTGCCACGAAGTCTGGTGAAAGAATCTTTGAGTAATGGTTTAGTGAAGATATCAGCAGGCTGAGCAGAGGAAGGAATATAACGGGTGATAAGGTTTCCCATGGCTACCTTTTCACGAACAAAATGATAATCAAGTTCGATGTGCTTGGAGCGAGAATGAAACATAGGATTAACAGACATATGTAGGGCACTTAGATTATCGCAAAATAATTGTGGAGGCGTAGTTAACGAAAGACCAATGTCTCGAAGTAAGAAAGTTAACCATGTGATCTCAACAGTGGTGGATGCCATAGAGCAATATTCCGCTTCAGAACTGGAACGAGCAACTGTAGGTTGCTTCTTTGAACTCCAAGAAATGCAGTTAGCACCAAGAAACACACAAAAGCCTGTGGTGCTTCGACGTGTTGTAGAGCAGCCTGCCCAATCTGCGTCAGAAAAGCCATAGAGAGATATTGGACTTTTAGAGATAAAACGTATACCAAAGTGTTGAGTTCCATTAAGATACCGCAATATCCGTTTGACAGCCTTCATATGAATCAAAGTGGGATTATTTAAGTGTTGGCAAACCTTGTTGACTGCATGAATGATATCTGGTCGAGTGAAAGTGAGATATTGAAGTGCCCCAACAATACTACGATATGTGACGGTATCAACAGGTTCAAGATCAGATTGCGTGGATTTTTCTTTGACACTCATTCGTGTGGCATTATAAGAGCTCTCAAGCATTCTTGTTCATTTGAGGAGGTCTTAAGTATACTTTGTTTGAGAGAGAAAGACTCCGCCTAAAAAGGGTTTAATCTCTACTCCAAGAAAATAATGCAAAGGACCAAGATCATTGATAGCAAATTCAAGACTCAGCCACTTTATGAAATTAGCAATGAAAACATTGTCGTTCCCAGATACTAGGACATCATCGACCTAGATGAGGAGGAGTGTGATAATTCTATTAGAACGATAGACGAACAATGAAGGATCTGCCCTGCTGTAGGAAAAACCGAGTTGTAGGAGAAACTGAGAAAGCCTATCAAACCAAGCTCGTGGGGCCTGTTTAAGGCCATAAAGAGATTTTCACAAGAGACAAACATGATGAGGATGTTCTTGATCAATAAATCCAGGTGGTTGTTCCATATACACCGTTTCCTTTAGATTCCCATGCAAGAATGCATTTTTAACGTCCAATTGTTTCATATTCCATCCAAGTGAGAGAGAAATGGAGATGACAAAACGAATTGTTATGGGTTTGACAACGGGGCTAAAAGTTTCATCATAATCAATTCCAGAAACTTGAGTGTATCCTTTTGCAACAAGACGGGCTTTGAATCGCTTTATCGAACCATCTCCTTTATGTTTGATTTTATAAACTCATTTTGATCCAACAACATTGGTGACCGCAGGACGAGGAACAAGTTCCCAAGTGTTATTGGCATGTAAAGCTTGAAGTTCTTCCGTCATGGCATCCACCCATCTTGAGTCTTTAAGTGTTGATTTTAGTGATTTTGGCTCGAAAGGAGAGATACCATGCTCAACAGTAAGAGCCCTATTGATATTATTGTTGGAGCAATCATAATCACTCAAGTAAGCTGGAGGTCGTCTATTTCGAATTGGACGAGTCAATTGAGTAGGAGCATCCAATGTTGCATGAGTTGGTAAGGTAGGAGTATCGGTTGTATTTGCTATCTCATTAGAAAATTGTCCTGACAAAATCTCCAGATTTGGTGAAGATGGTGTAGGAATTGATGTGCCTTCGTTAAAGTTTGGAGACACCACATCATTGATTTGATTTGAATATGCCAATGTAGATTCCATTGAAGAATTTGTGACTGAGCTTTGGTCATCACCTGTAGTACAAATGGGATTACAACAATCTATTAAGTTGGAAGTTAAATAAACTGATGAGTCTCCATCTGTCTTGGTTGATGTAGTCCCATTAAAGTCTTCAATTGTTGTTGCGTTTTGAGAACCTGAAGAATTCCTTTTGTGCTTTGGCTACCTCAAACCATTCATCCCATAAAGGAAATTCTGACATAATTAGTTGTGGAGAACTAGAGTCATTCTCTGGAGTCTTGCAAGGAAAACTTCCTTCGTCAAACACAATATGGCGTGAAATATAGGCTTGTTTTGTCTTCGGTTCCAAGCAGCGATAGCCTTTGTGAAGTGGACTATAGCCAATGAAGATACATGGATATGTTTTTCTGGTGAATTTTGAGTCACCTTGGTGCCTCAATGAGGGAAAGCATTGACATCCTAGCACCCGTAAGCCGCTATAATCTGGATGCCTCTTGTAAAGCTTATGATAAGGAGTTTCATTTTGTAGAGCTGATGATGGCAATCTATTAATAAGATATATTGCTGTGAGAAAAACATCAACCCAAAGATACAAAGGCAAATTGGCATGAAAAAGCATGGTTAACCCTGTTTCCACTACATGTCGATGCTTTTTTTTAGCAACTCCATTTTGCTCTGGAGTTCCAGGACATGAGATTTGCATTTGAATTCCGCAATCATGAATATGTTCAATAAAGAGAGTTGAGTTGAATTCTCCTCCACCATCACATTGAAAAATTTTAATTTTCTGGTCGAATTGATTCTCGACAAGTTTTTGGAATTTTAGAAAACAATTAAAGAATTCTGCTTTTCTTTTTAGTGGATAGAGCTATGTAAACCTCGAATAATCATCAACAAAAATTGCATAGTAATGAAAGTGTTGATTTGAGCTTCTAGGAGCAGGTCCCCAGAGATCACAATGGATCTTTTCAAGAGGCAATTTTGAGATTTTATTTGATAAATTAAATGGTAGCTTACAACTCTTCCCCATTTTGCAACTAACACATATAGAGGGTTTAGTTATCTAATTAGTGACATCAATAACCTTCTTTTCCTTCAGCAAAGACAATATCTTTGAATTGGGATGTCCAAGTCGTTGATGCCAAATAGATGAAGATGAGCCGCTTTCCTTATTGCAGTCAATGCCTCTTGAAAATTTGTATCCAAAGCATATAGTTGCCCTTGCTTATTCCCCCTCGCTATTATTATCTGATTTCGATCCTTAACAACAAAATCAGATGCAGTGAATCCAAAGGTGCAGGCATTATCAGAGGTGAGTTTTCCAA